>JARVJN010000905.1:13775744-13786674 GCA_031763805.1 Argolebias nigripinnis
AGTCTGGGGGTCTTTCTGGGTAGAGTTTGCAGGTTCTCTCTGTGCATGCATGCGTTTTCTATGGGTACTCTGCTTTCTTCCCACAGACCAAAAACACGCATGTTAAACTGATTGGTAACTCTAAATGGTCTCTAGGTGAGAGAGTGACTGGTTGTTTGTCTCTATGTGTCCCTGCCCTGTGATGGACTGGAGACCTGTCCAGGGTGTCCCTCAACCCTCACACAGTGATAGCTGGACATGGGCACCGGCGACCCCCGTGACTCAAAATGGATGGAATTACATTAAGCCAAAGTAGAAGCAGGTTTTATTTTGTGCGTATTTATAAAAAAAACTTTATTAACAACAGGCTAGCCTGCTAACTGTACTTCCATTGTGTGTGTACTGCACATTGTTCTGTTATTCTGTTTTATGTTGTTAATAAAGTAAAAAAATATATACACAACCCCACCCCCCACTTCCGGTTTGGCTTAATGTAATTCCATTTTTTTAAAGACAGATTTTTAAGACAGCTATCTAAGCTCAAGCCAGTGTTGTCCAGCCCCGACCTTGAGAAACTAGTCTATGCCTTTATCACGACCTGTTTGGACTATTGCAATGCACTCCATGCTGGGGTCAGCCAGGCCTCCATCTCACGTCTCCAGCTCGTCCAGAATGCTGCGGCTCAGCTTTTAACCAGAACTCACAGGTCTGAACACATCACACCAGTTCTGTCCTCCCTGCACTGGCTCCCTGTGTGGACTAGAATAGTCTTTAAGAATCTTCTGTTGACCTTCAAATGCCTAAATGGCCTCGCACCCCTTTACCTCTCTGAGCTACTGGAACCATACGTTCCCTCGCGGGCCCTGAGATCATCTGATCAGCTGCTTT
Source organism: Argolebias nigripinnis (assembly GCA_031763805.1). Taxonomy (NCBI): domain Eukaryota; kingdom Metazoa; phylum Chordata; class Actinopteri; order Cyprinodontiformes; family Rivulidae; genus Argolebias; species Argolebias nigripinnis. The sequence continues at coordinate 13,776,612 of JARVJN010000905.1, forward strand.
TGGCTGTTCCTAAAACAAGACTGAAGCTCAGAGGAGATGGGGCTTCTTCAGTCATGGGCCCCAAACTCTGGAACAACCTGCCCCCCAACATCAGACAGGCCACCTCCATTCCTCAGTTCAAATCTCTGCTAAAAACTCATCTGTTCTCGCAGGCTTTTCTCACTGTGTGAGTTGATTTAGTGTTTTGGGTTTTTTTGTTCTGTGCTCCTACGTTTTAAATGCTTTTTCAATTCTTCAGTATTATCATTAGTGTTTTGTGCTTTTCCATTAATTTTACTCCCATTGTTGTTGTTAAGCACTTTGATAAAAGTTTCTGTTTTAAATGTGCTCTACAAATAAAGTTGACTTGACTTTCTACTTTTCTTTCCAAAACGAAGAAAGTGCAGCTGCTTTTGTTCTGTCAGTGTTGCTCTTGCGTTAATGATCCTTGCAGTCTAATGACTGGAAGCTCATTTTGACCTTTTAGTGCTTGTTGTGGTTTAGTTCTGAATACCAGATTTTGGCTGCATTAACTGTAGCTTCTGCTTTTTCTCTTTCTGTAGATGCATAAGATCATGTATTATACATTTTTATTGTTGTATTTTTAAGATTTGACTAAGATTGTTCTTCCTAGTTGAAACTGAGACTAAGTTAATCTCTCATCATCCTGTTTATTCTTAAAACGCACTTGTTCACAAGTGTGCTTGAAAATAAAGTTCATTAACTTTTTCTTTTTTTTCCAATTAGGGCCACTCGATCTCTTTGTGTATTTTTTTGAATATTCATACAGTTCTTACGTGTTTTTGCAGCGCGCCTTCGCAGAGGCTGTGAAGTTATACGACAGAGGCGACTACGAAGGAGCTGTTTCTCTGTTCGAGGAAGCGTTGGTGGAGTACTATAAAGCAGATGTGGAGTGTCGGGCTCTGTGCCAAGGTCCACAGAAATTTGAGGGCCATGATCACCTCCGCTACCGTTACAGCCTACATGAACTCTTGTCAGGTATGAGGAAAAAACTCAAACAGAGGACAAGAATGAAGTCTTCCTTTACGGCTGCATTAAAATTCCAGTACAATTATGGACCTAATTAGATTTGTTGCTGCAGTCAGTTGAAGTTATTTGCAAAAAAAATCGACTTTTATTCTTTAATGAGTTGCAGACGCTCACTGTTTATGTTGGGTATTAAATAACGTGCGGTTTTATTTTTGCACAAATTAAAAGTAAACCCATGATAAAACCTCACATGAGAATTGTTGTATGATAAAACATCCAGAAAATTGGACTCCTTGTGATGTGTTTTACCGCTCTCTGTTTTCTATTATTATGACACGAAACATTATAGCAACAGAGATTAAGAGAACTGCAGCTCAAAGCAACACCCACTGCAGGGGAGGATCAAACATAATACACATATTTTAAATGAGCCTGGTGAATAACAAGAATTGGTTTTGCACTTTATACCCTGCATTAGTTTTGTTTAAACTCAGTTTCATTACACCGGTGTCATGCCAAAAGAAGTCAGCTGGGTCTTCATAGAAGCAGACATGTTTGATGTGGAGGGAAGGCGTAGTTCCACAGTAAACTCTCACACCCGATCACTATAGATACGCTGGCTCTTTGGTCAGGGTGTGTTTGTTGACACACGTCAGGCCTTTTTTCTGTGAAGACTCCGTGCAGTAGCTGCAGCCTAATTGCAGACAAGTGTTCTTTGTCTCACGTTTGCACGGTTGGGTTGAATAAACACAGAAGGCAGCTACGGTAATTAGTTTTGGCCAGGCTTTGTTTTACTTAGAATGAAGAGATTATTTTCCATAGCGCTGCTACAGGAGAGTCTGTGATTAGAAGGTTTATTTGTAAAAAAAAAAAAGATAAAAAAAAGATAAAAAAAAGATGCAAGTATTTGTGAAAGTGATACAATCTGCCATGTGAGTTAGATTGGAAAACAAAAGGATTTCACAGAATTGCTTCCGTCTGTACGAGTATAAATTTTAGTTTTTAATCGGAAATCCTTCAAGCTGCAAGAATCAGTTGTGATTTTTGTTCTTCTGAGAGACTTGAACAGATTTAAGCTTCTCTGAGAGGAAAGAAACTCGTGCTGCAGCTGCTGAAGGGTGACCTCATTGCACATGCATGCTCACACACACACACACAAGCTTTTCTATCATCCTCCGCTGGCTCTCCTCTCACTACTCAGCATAAGGAAATGATAAGCATCCTGTCGAATGTTGAGTCTCCAAAGGATGAACAAAACAGCAGGTCCCCTGAAGGAACACAAAACCCTGGATCAATGTGATGCTGAGCTACCGTTGTTGTTTTTACTTCTGCAAACATGCCACCATCTTATTCAGGATCAAATTGGCTGCTGTTATAAAGTCCAGTGTGAGCGCCAGCTGCTAAAATATTATTGCTCACAATTTTGTTTTTAAAAAATCCATGTAAATTTGATTCTTTGAGCTTGAATTGATGTAACATAGAAGATGTTAGCAGTTAATAGATGTGGACAAGAAACCACATTGTGCTGCTGCATGAAAAAAAACTACAATTAAAAAAGTAAAAAGTAAAAGTAGTTTGAAATAAAGTAATTTAACCTACAATGCATGTTATTTGTTTTGTTAAAACTGAGTCAAAAGTGTCAAAGTTCATGCTCAATAATCCAGGTAGAAAATCCATCAAAGTTCTGTCAGGTCACCTGGATGGTTTCTGTTGTTGTTGTTGTTGTTGACGTTGTCGTTGTTGTTGTTGAGACGTTTCGTTCTTCATCCAAAATGACAAAGGGTTTTGAACCACTTTGGCTATGGTTGCCTCAGAGGAGTCAACGGGGGAGAGGGCGGGCCCCAGAAACCATCTTATCACCAGCAATTCCACTATGTGAGTGCGCTGCTTTTGGGGCTAAGCTTGTTGTGGATTCTTGGACTGATGAAGTCCTTTGGATGAAGGATGAAACGTCTTTAAAAAAAAACATCCAGATGTGTGGAGGGCGGAAGGTGACCAAATTAAATAAATAAATAAACAATAAAAAAGGTATAATTTCTTGATTAAATGCATCAATAAATCATTAAATAAACAATCAAATTATTAAATACAAAATTAAATTATTCATTTCATAATATAATTATTTCATGATTTATTCAGTTAATTAATTTTGTCACTTATGTTACATTGTTACATCCTGGCTCTAGCTTCCTCGGCTCTGCGTGCGGTTGGGTTTGACATACTGACAACATTTTACGTCTTTGTGAGCGTTCAGGGTTAACTAGTACAAGCTGGACGTAGGTTTTACTACAATAGATTTAAAGATCAACTTTTTTGGCATAATCTTTGTAAGGTAACCCTCAAACAGGATGAATTTGTCTACAGACTGAGCAGAGCTTCTATTTACACCAGGAAGTTGGAGTAAATTGTGAATGACAGTAGAGGGTTTCTCAAAAATCTTGCATGCATTTTAAAATAAATTGCAAGACCAGTACAGTTACGTCTTGATCCCATCTAAAATTGATAGAGAGCTGAATATATGGAGCCTAGATTTTAAATTAGAGCCAATAGGAAGTAGTTTTAATCAGTTTTTTGTTGTTTTGAAGTAGTTTTAAGCAACATGTAAGTGGCATTTGTTCTTTCAGGGGTTCAACAGAGGCAAGAGAACACAGCCAGTACGGAATGCTATTCAGTTCTTTTTAACATTATTACCGTATTTTTTGGACTATAAGGCGCATTAAGCGAAACAAATTCATTTGGACGGATACCACATAAAATCGGTTTGAGGGCAGTAAGCACAACCAGAATTAATAAATAAGGCTCACTGTCGATTTTTGAGAAAATTAAAGGATTTTAAGTGCGCCTTATAGTCTGAAAAATACGGTAATTATTTTCTTTCTATTGCATAAATAAGTCAAGCTGAAGTTCAAACGGCAATGTGTTTTGGGATGATGTTACAGGAACAGGGTGGTAGCTCATGCTTATGTATGCAAACTACAAAAAAGATTACAATAAGTGATGTAGCACAACCGTTGAGCAACAGTCGGAATTGCCCCCAAAATTGCAACAACTGTATAAGGACACTTCTGAGACATTTGAGCAACAGGATTGCAAACATCAGGAGAATTTAACCTAAATTTCACTGGGAGTTTGTGAGACCTTCGTGCTGCATCCATGCAACGTGCATAAACACGATGCAAGCACAACTTCTGTGAGGTCGCAACTGAAAAAATATTTTTTATTAAAATTCTACCAGTTTTTTTTTGTCTCCAAAAGTCAGTGATAACGTTCCTGCAGAAACAGGTGAACCTCACACAGCTGTAATCTATCAGGTGACTTGGATATTCCTCCACCACTAATGTAGCTAAAGAGGAAGCTGACCTTCAAAGAAGCTCTGATTAACGGATATCCCTCTCAAACATTAAACCACAAAAGACGTCTTCTGAACTTTTAAAGGGGGGATTATGGTGTGAAGGGATTACCTGTGAGATTTTGGCGCTGCGAGGAGAAAAGCAGCCTACAGACCTCCGCTCAGGGGCCGGGTCTTGGCGAGATTCTCTGGGGAGTTTTACGTGTTGCTGCGAAAGCTCGAACCCAAACTGAAAAGTCAGGTTGTTCAGGACGCAGACGCAGTTTTCTGTGGACTTTAAGAAAAAAAGAGTCAATTCCATTGAAGCAAGCTGGTTAAACACATAATCACTCAGAGACTCTGGTGAACCGTACACATTTGAAACGATTCACCCATGCCTTCTTTGAAAAGTACGGGATAAAAGAGAACGAGAAGAAGCAGAAATTCTAGTTTGAGAGTATTTATGGAACGTTCATGACTCGCTGTGAGCACTGTCAAGTAATCCGTGACGACAAAGTATTTCCTCTTAGGCTCATCCCTTTGGTCTCACCTCGTCATTGGTGTTCTGGTTGGCTACGGTTCCTCGGATGTAGTAAACAAGCGAGTCGATGAGGTTCTCACACACCCTCATAGCTTGACGGACGTCTGGGCCAGCAGAGCTCAGATTTCTGCACACACAAAGGAATGATTGTAACAAAGCAGGAGTGCTTTTCAATGAAATAACTAAACCCAAACCCCAAAAAAGTTGGTATGCTATGTAAACTACAGGTAAATAAAAACCAGAAGGCGGTGCGTTGAAAATCTCATTAATGTATTTTTTAATCACAATTAAAACTTAACTAGAGAAACTGCATTTCCTGCAAGAATGCAAAGTGAATGCAGAAGAACTTGGTGAAAAGCAGCTAAAAGTAGCTAAAAACGTGCTGAAATGTAGCTAAAATTGAAGAACAATAAGTTAGCAGAAGAAAGCAGAAATAACACACATTTACTGAATTAGATTTAAATGAACACACAAATTAGGAAATTAGCTAAAAAAGCTGAAATTAGCAAGAAATACTGAAAAGTAGCTAGAAAGAACTCTAAACTACCAGAAGGAAGTCGGAGGAGCTGAAATGAGCTTTAAAAAAGTGGAATTACCAGTACGGTATTTAAAAGCTAAATTTAGCCCAAAAGAGTTAAAATGTACCGGTAGCTGAAACAGCAGAAAAAGCTTAAAATAGAAGAAAAAGCTGAAAGGAGCTGAAATTAGCACAAAGAATGTAATTAGGCTGAATGTAGCAGAAATTACCATGAAAAACTTGAATTTATCTGAAAATAGATTAAATTAACTGAAAAATGCTAAAATTCTAAAAAATTTAAAAAAAGTTGTTGAAAAGGTGGAACTAGCAGAAGAAAACAGAAATAGCTGAAAGTAGCTAAAACATGCTGAAATATCGCTGAAATTGAAGAACAAGTCTAAGTTAGCAGAAGAAATCAGAAATAACACATATTTGTTGAATTAATAGGTTTAAATTAGCAACAAAAAAAGCACAAAAGTTAGGAAATTAGCTACAAAAGCTAAAATGAGCAAAAAATAGCTGAAAATTAGCAGAAAAGAAGGAAAGAAGCTTAAACTACCAGAAGGAAGTGAAAAGAGCTTAAATGAGCTCCAAAAAGGTGGAATTAATTACCTGAGAATGTTAAAATAAAAATAAAACAGCTAAATTGTAGCTGAAATATCACATAAACCTGGAACTAGCAAATAAAAGAAAAGCTAAAAGGAATATACTAAGCTTAAATTACCATAAAGAAGTTAATTAGGCTTAATTGCCATGGAAATTTTGAATATATCAGAAAACAGCTGAAATGAGCTAAAAGAATGCTAAAAAAGGTAGAACAAGCTTAAATTAGCATAAGAAGGCAGAAAGAACATGTTTTATCAATTAGGCTGAAAGAAGCAGAAATGGGCACAAAAAAGTGGACATTATCTGAAAAAATATTAAATTAGCAACAAAAACAAACAAACAAACAAAAAAATGCTGAAAAGGCAAAAAAAAAAAACTTTTTACTTCCAGAAGGAAGTGGAGAGAACTCAGTTGTGCTCAGTTAGGCTGAAAAAAGTAGAAATGAGTGCAAAAAGCATGCAGAAAAAAGCTAAAAGGCGCAAAACAAACTGAAATTAGCCGAAATAAGTTAGAAGAAGCACAAAAATGTTGTAGTTAGCAGAAAGCATCTAAAAGAGCACAAACTAGCTGAAAATAACTTTTTTTATAATTTGCACAAGGAAGCTGAAAGAAGCTGAAGCAGTAAAAAGTTGTAAACACATCTAAAGATGTGAAGGATGAAAAATGAGCTCAATTCACTTTCTATACGAAAAATGGAAGAAAAGGCTAAACATTTCAGAATGCTAAAGTTGCACCAATATCAAAAATCACAGCAGGATTGTCCTGAAAGAGATGAATGTTTTGATAAAACAATAATTACCGGTACAGATTTATCTGACAACAAAGTGACGTCACCACCAAACACGTGGATGTTTGGTGTGTGTGTGTGTGTGTGCTGACGGTCCCAGTTCCAGCCTCTCCACCTGCAGCAGGACGTTGTTACCTGTATCTCCTCTGCAGAGCGCTCACAGCTCTGCCCAGACTCTTCACTCTGCGTCGGGTCTGATATGACCTCCAGGCCGCTTGGAGCACGCACGCCGCTCGCACACGCTCAGTGCTCACCTTCAAACAGACACAGAAACCTGTTGATTTCCTGAAAGTGTTTTTAAAAAGCCTGAGTGATGAGATACAGTATTTTGGTGCATACTGAGAACACCATTTTATTTGATTAGATGTTATTTGATCTTATTTAATAATTTATATTTAATTTACTGCTTTTAAATGTATTTTAGAGAACAACGCATGTTTATTATAGTTTGTGTTTATTTGTTGAAAACAAAAAATGTATTTATAAAATTAAGGTCTAATGAATTTGCACTGCAAGAGTTTTTGTTAAGTATCACTGTCTCTTAGTATTATAAGTGTTTTATTATAATACTAAATTTATCATTAGTGTATTTTTTATATTATTATAAGTGTTTTATTATTATATTAAGTTTATTATTAGTGTATTATTTTTATATTATAAGTGTTTTATTATTACATTATAATTATTATTAGTTCAATATTTTTTATATTATTATAAGTGTTTTATTATTATATTAAGCTTATTATTAGTGTATTATTTTTTACATTATTATAAGTGTTTTATTATTATACTATATTTATTATTAGTGTATTATTTTTATATTATTATAAGTGTTTTATTATTATACTATATTTATTATTACTGTATTGTTTTTATACTATATTTATTATTAGTGTATTATTTTTATATTAATATAAGTGCTTATTATTATACTATATTTATCATTAGTGTATTTTTTATATTATAAGTGTTTTATTATTATATTATATTTATTATTAGTTCATTATTTTTATATTATTAGAAGTGTTTTATTAGTATATTAAGTTTATTATTAGTGTATTACTTTTTATATTATTAGAAGTGTTTTATTATTATACTATATTTATTATTAGTGTATTTTTACATTATTAGAAGTGTTTTATTATTATACTAGATTTATTATTAGTGTATTATTTTTATATTATTAGAAGTGTTTTATTATTATACTAGATTTATTATTAGTGTATTTTTTACATTATTAGAAGTGTTTTATTATACTATATTTATTATTAGTGTATTATTTTTATATTATTAGAAGTGTTTTATTATTATACTAGATTTATTATTAGTGTATTATTTTTATATTACGGTATTAGAAGTGTTTTATTATTATACTAGATTTATTATTAGTGTATTATTTTTACATTATTAGAAGTGTTATTATTATACTAGATTTATTATTAGTATTGTATTCTTCTTTTTCGGGTTGCGGGGGTCACTTTGCGAGAGGCGGGGGACACCCTGGACAGGTCTCCGGTCCATCACAGGGACACATAGAGACAAATGAGACAAACAACCATTCACTCTCTCACTTACACCTAGAGACAATTTAGAATTATCAATCAGTCTAACATGCATGTAATTGGTCTGTGGGAGGAAACTGGAGTAACTGGAGAAAACCCACACATGCACGGAGAGAACATGTAAACTTATTTTCATTATTCTATTTGCCATCAGACCTTAAGAACAGACACTTTTCAAGGTTTCACTTTTGTTCTTTATCAAGTTAAACTTGTTGCTTATCAACATAGGAGAGAAGACGTCAACAAACCTCCGTCTGACTGCTCTCGCTCTTCTTTGATTGGACGATTGCAACCAGCTGAACCACATCCTGGTCGAAGCCCCGCCCCTTCCAGTCCTTCTCCAGCAAACTGTCCAAACCTGAAGAAACACACTGACCTTTAATTCCCAGTTTCACCTGCTGCAGGTTTACACCTGTGACCTCTGACCTTTGAATTTGAGCAATAAGGGCTGGAGGCGGAGCCCCAACTGCTTGGCCATAAGAAGCATCAATGCGATGGAGGCTCCACCTACTGCTGAGTCGGAGCTGAGCGCTAATTGGCCAACGGCTTCGTTGAGCAGCAGCAAAATGGATTCATTGCTAAGAGCAGAGAGGAAGTTCCTGCAGACAGAAAATGACAAACGTCTTATCGATGTGGTATTTGCTGAACGGGTTCTGGTACAAGAACACTGTAATAAACCCGATCAATTGTTAAATGGAATCTTTGTAGACTGGACCCACGACCCGCAGACTCCAGTTAATTGATATCTAAAAGGTTGGCATAAACCAGTGGTAGGAACACCATATTGAATGTTTTAGTTGTTTCTCTGCTCCAACACACATGATTCAGTGGTTTAATCATTTCCTTAGGTTTGGCAGAAGCCGGTTAATCACATTTCCTTCAAATCAGGTGTGTTGGAGCAGAGGAACAACTAAAACGTGCAGGATGGTGTTCCTCAGGGACCAGGGTTGGGAAACCACTGCTTTAAACCATTTGTCAGAATCCCAGCTGTTCTAGTGAGAGGCTGGAAGTGTTTAGGGGAAAATCCAACAAAATTCAGTCAGGTTATCTGGATTTTAAAAACATTTTTTTAGATGTTTTGTCCTTCATCCAAAGGACTTCATCAGTCTGAGGAGCCACAACAAACTCAGTCCCACAAGCAGCACACTCCCACGGTGGACTAACCAGTTTGCTGGATGGTTCTGGGGGCCTTGGGATGAAGGACGAAACGTCTAAACAAAATAGAAAGAAACTGTCCAGATGACCTGACAGAACTTTGTTGGATTTTTTTACCTGGATGATTGAGCATGAACTTTGATGTTTTGAACCACTTTAACGGGGAAGAGGGTGGGCCCCAGAAACCATCTTATCGCCAGCAAACTGGTTGGTCCACTATGTGGGTTTGCTGTTTGTGGGACTGAGTTTGTTGTAGCTCCTCGGACTGATGAAGTCCTTTGGATGAAGGACGAAACGTTTCAACCAATAAAAAAAGATAAACTGTCCAGATGACGTGACTGAACTTTATTGGAGTTTCTACCTGGATTATTGATCATGAACTTTGATGTTTAGGGGAGAATATTATTGTAAAAATGTTTGGGTTGGTGACAAATGTTAACTAACGTCCAATGTGAATACATGTACAGTACTGGTTAATAACAATAAAAAATAAAATAGAAACAGAGTACCCGTATTCGCCATTGTATTATACGCTCCGGTGTTTAATACGCTTTGTCCAATTATTGCCAATAAACCAGAAAAAAACGTACATAATACG
>JARVJN010000905.1:14005633-14017117 GCA_031763805.1 Argolebias nigripinnis
CATTTTTACATTTAGGCACTCCTGCAATCGTCACACTTTTTCCTGTTACAAACTGACTCCGGCCCCCCACCAGAGAAAGGAAAAGTTATGTGGCCCTCACAGGAAAACGTTTGGGGACCCCTGAGCGAAACTGTAAGATGGAGAGGATTTGTGAGATTTGCAGGCCACCTGCGACTTTAGGACTCGACAGCATGTGGGATCAATCTTGGGGAGGCTTATAATGCAGATCAATGGCGAGGAATGCCCATGAATCTGGCCATTTTGGACCGAGAAAGTTCCAGTAGGACTCAAGGCTGACAAGAAAATCAACAATTGTGGCTTATCGGAATCTGACTCCCCCGTTTGACCCCGGATACGAGCCGACTATTAAATTTCTCCTGGGACATGGGTAACTAGGGAAAAACTTTGTCTATTGCTAATGCACTTCATGTTTAAAACAAAATGCTATCAAGTTCCGACATTTTGACCTCCAGTTAGAAACCTAAGACGTGATGGAATAAACTGTAATATTTTGTTCAGGTCACGTCACTCAATCATAAGTTCTTGTGTACTCCTTTGGAGGATTGTCTGTCCTTGGGGTGCCCGTTGCTTATTGAAGATATATTAGAGGAACTAGATCATGTTCTAGACAATGTACTTGAGAAAAACTTCATGAAATCTGGGACCAGTTACAAGGTAATAACTTCTAACTTACCATCCTGCTTATTTAAAGAATACAAGTGTACATTTTTTACACACTCATACTAGATCGGTTTTGTTGTAGGTTAAAGTTGGAGACAAAGAAATCAACGTAATTAATGGATTTCATCTCTAGATAACTACCTAGTTACCTAATCCAGCATACACCCCAGAAGTCAGTGCAAAGACATTCATCATTGACTTCACTGTAAACATGAAAGGTCTGAAGAACCAGCTGCTGGGTCGTGTCATCCTCAAAGAGAAACAGGTCAGTGTCCAGGATTTACTCCTGTTAACTTTTACAAGTTAAAATATGTCATAAACCATTTCCTGTCTTTAAACAGGAACTAGAGGCAGAAAGATTAAAGCTAATAGAAGATGTGACTGCCAACAAATGAAAGATGCAGGAGCTGGAAGACAACTTGTTGTACAAACTGAGTTCCACAAAAGATAATAAAGTAACTAATGTAAGCATCATTCAGTGTCATATCTGTTCTGGATGAGTATTTATTTAACCTAATTAACCTTTGTTCTTTTTGCGTAAATGAAGGTTCCTTAGTCGATGATGACTCCATGATTGGCGTTTTGCACACCACTAAGCAAACTGCAACTGAAGTCAGTGCAAAAGTGTTGCAGCAGAAGCAGAGGGGAAGATCAACATAGCTCAAGCAGAATAATGTCCTGTTGCTTCTCGAGGCAGCATCCTTTACTTCCTCAGCACAGAAATGAGCATGTTCAATGTCATGTACCAGACCTCCCAGAGTCATTTCCTCAAAGTATTTGATCTGCCAAAAGTGGCTTTAGTCCCTTGGCTTACAATCTTTGTTTTGATTGTAAAAAAAAAAAAAAAAAGAGAGAAGAAGCTTTGGCAGCATTTATAGACAATATGTATCCTTAACACACTGTTTCAGATTGAACCTCTGAAATTATCAGAACTATAGCTTATTATATTGGCCTTCACATCTGTCTAAAAAGAAACTACACATTTATGGTACATGGTCAGGCTACTGGTGTTATTGCCATCATCAACTTTACATTGGTAAAACAAAAGCATATCTGGACTCATTGTGTTTAATGTTTTTTTTTTTCCTGAACATCCCTTCACAGGTCTGAAATGTCCTCCAAAACCCAGAAGCGAATTACAAACATCATTGAATATTTGACGTCTGAGGTTTTCGGGTACTGTGTTTCTATTCGTATAAGTCGCAGTTGTTTTTGCATAACTTACATGCCCTGTGACTTGTTGGCCGAAGCAACATATTTATGGATTTTTTCCCATATTTATAAACGATTTTTTGGCTGAGATATGACCCTTTATATTCATTCTGACAGAAATTTTTTTTGAACAGTACCACTTTCAGCCACTTGATGTCAGCAGAGGAGTTATAATAAAGTATGGCATGCTGTTGGCTATTGTATCATGTAATAAGTAAATACAAGGACAATTTCAAAAAAGTTCAAAACAAAAACAACTGGACTTTATTTATTATAATTTACTTTATACTTTTTTTCTTAAACTTTTTGGAATTTACCATGTCCTGGATGACTTAGAATCTTCACCAAAGTTTCATGACTCATTCGGCCTGCCATTGACTCCCCACCTTGGTTCTGCTCGCTGTTTGGACCGACTGTAAATCCAGCTGCACTGCCCCGGCAAAATGCAGCTAATTTGACCATTAAAGTGCATTTATTAAGCAAATGTTAGACTGAGACACACCCTTGCTGTAATTTCTAGCAAAAAAAAAACAATTGTTTAGGTGCAGTTCTTGTTAATTTTTGGAGAAACAAGCTGAATTCCTCACTTTTCTCTTCCTCTGCCCGTTCATGGAGCACCGAGGCAGCAAACTTTTTTAAATGCAGTTGATTTAACCATTAAAATACATTTATTAAGCAAATGTTAGACTGATACATACCTTAACATAACTTCAAGCAAACAAATACATTTTTTAAGTGTTAATCTTGTTAAATTCTTGTTATGTCCTCCCCTGCATGCTCCTGTGGCTGCCATTTGGTGGCCCATCGGTTTTTGGCACAACACCGGACCACATTTCCGGGTTTGGCCCACATTTCTGGGTTGTCAGCGGTGATGCATAACAAACGCAACGTGTCAGCGGTGACGCATAATAGATGCGACGTATACAGCGAAGGGACATATTTATGGATTTTTCCACTTTATTAGACAAATATGGACTGATGCAACTTATGTGGCGGTGCGACGCGTACGGCTGAAAATACGGTACACAGTCAGGTCAGTCAAACAACAAGTTATTTTCACGCTACTGCTCTCCCTCAAGATCGACTTACAGAATAACCAAATAGATGACAAGTTTCAGATTCTTATTAAAGGCAAGCCCCCTCCCCCCACTGTAATAAGCACCAAAGTTTTATGATCAGAACAAAGCTTTCCCTCTTAGCAGAAGGCACTGTTGGTTTCTGGGAAATGTAGTCATACAGTGTAGGCTTATTGAGAGAAAACTGCAAAATGGCAGTGCCTGTCCGAAGTATTTCATTTTTTTAGTTTAACTTGTTACTGTACCGTATCCCATACTGTCCCAATCATGTGAGTATTATTAAAGTTGACAATCATGTGTTGTGTATAAAAAAAATTCTCGTGTTCAATCTTACTTTGAAAACCGCAAAGAGCAAGTCCATGAAAGTCGAAGGATTACTGTAATTACTTTCAGAGACTTTCAGTAAAATCATTCCACTGGTTCTAGAGATATTTTGCTAACAGATAGACTAATGAACACGTGCATAGACACTGAACATACCAAAAGTCATAGCACCCTTCTCCTGAAAGAGCTGAAAGTTTTGATTAGTTGAAATGGCTTGAAAACTGAGGGCAAGAATCGTGCAGAAAAACATACGGATGATAAAAGGCTCATTATACTGTAGTGTGGATGCTTCATCAGCATTCACGCAATAATTGTTATAATTCTCTTTTTTCTTTTGCTCCTCTAGTTTTCATCTCTTCGTCTGTCTCTTGTATTTCCTTCTCATTCCTATGATTTTTCACCACCTCTTTTCTTTAAATAACCTTCTAGATAAACATGTTTCTGTCTGCAGCCATCTGTCTCTCTGGTGTGTTACCATTTAAAGAGTATTTATGTGAAGCCAGCCACCCAAACACCAGAGACCAGTCCAGGCCTCCGACTCCCACCTAGAATCCAGAAGTTTGAGTCATTTTTCACCTCCTGAAACCTGCAATAGATCTTTTTAAGTTTTCCACTTATATATTCTTCGGCTGATGAAGTCTTCAGGTCCTCCTCATAATGGTCCTTTGGTGATATAGTTTTTGTTTGTCGTCTTTTTATTGTGTGTGTACTGTTTATTCCATTTTATAGATACTGAGTCCTCCTCTAGGTCTGTCAGAGGCTCAATCGTATTCTGTTTTTCAGTTCTCAAAGACCTGAAAGTTACCCAACAAATAAGTCCTTGGTTTTCTGTCTTCTTAGAGTCCAGCAGTTCTCCTGGAGTTTTCTTCCTGTATCTTCAAAATTTTGGGACCTGTCTGATTCCAAATCTGTTTCCAAGTCTGCTCGTCCACCACAACTACCCCTCGTCACTCTATGGATTCTATTTCCACAAGGTCTACTTCTCTAAAGTCATAGTTCCCCACTTGTTCTCCCCCTTCTGTTGGATTTCCTCCATTTGAAGTTTCAGCTTTTTCTTGTAAACGAGTCCTCAAGGCTTAATGAGATTAACATGTATAAATAAAGGTTGAATGAAATTATTTTTTAATAACCATTTTTCTTGGTCTTTATAGTTACATAAAGTTGTTTAGTCCGCTAATCACGATCCAGACTTTTGATCAAGTTCAACTTGTCCAATAGAGACCTCTCAAGCTCCCAGACAGAAACAATTGAAACCACATAATTCTGTTCCTTCTATATTTTAAGATATACACATGCATATTTTTAACTGGTACAGGCTAAAGAGAGCACATTACACCAGTTTTGGCCTCCCTGCGCTGGCAACCGGGTCATGTTCCAATTCAGTTCAAAATCTTTCTGTATGTACAGTATTTAAATCTCTGAATAGATCTGCCCCCTCCTATCTTGCTGATCTGCTGCAGCATATGCAGTGCTCTCTGAGCGCAGCAGAGCAGATGTTTTTACTGGTTCCAGGCACTTGTTTTAAGCTCATAAGTGACAGGGCTTTGTCTGTTGCAGGTCCAAAACTGTGGGATGAGTTATCACTGCATGTCAGGCAGACTCCCTCTCTCACTGTTTTTAAGTCTCACTTGACCTCAACTCGGGATGTTGTGAGCCGGTGGGCGGAATACTTCGAAGACTGCTTCAGAATCGATTCTAAAAGCCCCAAAATCATTTTTTTTTACATTAAAACCCAAAAAGATAAAGAAAATAAAACCATATCTCATAGTATATGAAAGAATACATGAAATGAAAGGTGGCAGAAAGAAGAATAAATCTTATTTTATCTGCCCCTTTTTTTTAAAAACAAAACAAGTTCAAACAATCAATTGAAACAATAATCTTCTATAAGTAACAGAGCAAAAAGTATAACTTTTCACAATCTACAAATATCTAGAATATTAAACACTTAACTAAAAGTTTTTGTATTTTGTTAACAATTTCGTTTTGATCATTTTTTAAACATAATCACAGAGTTTACATATTTAACATAATTTCCCAAACCATTCCACAATTCAACTCCCTGTATTGAAATAAACCGTCCCTTCAAACTAGTCCTGTACCTTGGCTTTGCAAAAAATTCCCTTCCCTTTAGACTGTAGCAGCTTTCTCTCTTAACAAAATTCATTTGAACATTTGAGGGTTCTATTACTAACAAAATATTATAGTCCACCAAATCATAAAACTATTAGATGGATGACAGTAAGGCGTTAATAATTCTCACAGCTCTTTTCTGTAAAATAAAATAGATTTTGTTATATTTTAATTGAATTTATAAGTAAAGGTAAGACTAAAATAATTTTTCTCCAAATTAAATGTGCTTTTTTGTGTGCTACAGTTTGCATGTGTAAAGATTGCTGATATGAGATTTTAAACACAACCAGTTAACTGCTGCGAATCAAATGGCGAATAAACTACTCTGTAGGGGTCATGTATTATAAAAGAAGAAAATAACGCTATCCAAAGTATCCAAAGCGCTGAAGAAGTTATGGCAGACTGAAGCCAAAACGTGGAGAACAGTTTTTGTCTGTTTTTATTTATTGTTACAACTTTTTAGCCTTGACTTGTGTTTTAATCTCCACTCTAACCATCACCGCCCCAGAATACTTTGTGAAAGTGAAATAATTACATTCTTAAATGAAAAAATGTAATAAACATGTAAATTTTGTAAGTACTTAGGAGTTTTCACATGTTGCAAACAACAACATTTAGTAGAATAAACGCAAACGAATAAGGCCAATATGTACAAGGAGTCAGATATCTCTTTATAAAGGTTGTGAAAGTCAAATCCCAGATTCTTGCACTCAGTAACCAGTTAACCATTAACACCAAACAAGGTAATAAAAGGATAACAGAGTTTATCTGCATTGTATGGGTTCAGTCAGTGCAACAACATGCTACATAACAGAGGATGAACAGTTTTATGTGTACCAAGAGATGTTAGAGTCTGATCGTTGTTCAGCTTTTAAAAAGAAACCAAATTTGGCTGAAATGCACTCATGAAAACGGTCTGTTTTACCTGTGTAACGTATATGGTGTAATGTTTGTGGGATTTGTTTCATCAGCTGTTGAACTGGTCTTGTGCACTTGTTACATGAACTGTTTTAATTGTTTTACTTGTTCAGGACAACACATGAAGTCGTGCTGATTTCAGCACTTAAATGTTGATTAATGTGCATTGTCATTTTACATAAACCAATTAAATAGATTGTGTGCATCTGACCTGATGAAATACAAAAACAACTGCAGTGAAAGTAAAATGTTTATTACAGCAAACATCACCTTGTTTTACATAGGAGGGAGACATTTGGGATTTTTAGGTACAGGCTTATGAATAATTCTACTTTTTGAGTTGTATATCTGATAGCGAGCAGTAAAAAGATTTTTTTTTACTCTAAATTTATGAATTTTAGATACCAAGTTTCATAACTATAATGCTCAGTAATCAGAATATAATACAAGCACAATATAGTTTATTATTATTATTATTATTATTATTTATTATTATTATTATTATTATTATTATTATTATTATTATTATTATTAATAATAATAATAATAATAATTGTATGCAATCTTTTTTTTATTCAAATGTTTTCACATGCACACACCTTGGGGCAATTTAGAGTCAGCATTTGGACCATCAGCAAAATTCAGAACTCACACGTGCATGAGGAGAAGCTACAAACACACATATGTGACTGAACAAATGAGATTCGGCCACTGAGAGACACTTGAGATAAAATATCAATGCTTCAACTATTTGTCAATAACTGATTAAGTATAAATAATTTGCAGACCATGTGTATCATGTAAGACGGTTCCCACCTCCACCTGTGAGGCATTAAGATGCGCTCACACACTCCGGGTAATGGCTCCGTGTCATTAGAAGGACTTTGCTTTTCCAGCTTTTCGCCCTGCAACACGAGCAGCAAGGCTCAACTGGTAAATTAGCTTGACTATGGAGCGTCTGTGTCCTCGAGCAGAACAAATGTAGGAGCTGTTGGATTACAGCTCATGGCTAGTTCTTTCGTGCGCACACACACACATATCATCAGCCATGGCTGCCCTGTGCTGCAGTGTGATCATGGGTAAAGGAGATGTTTCTAATGGAAGCAGGTCATTCATGTCACTCAGCAGAAAGTGTGCCTCTTAGCTGAGAACATGGTCTTCTTTCCTGTTGCATAGATTTGACTAAAGATGATACATTTGTCTGCCTCTGGTCAGTTTTAGGGTACGCATGCTGAACAATTCTGTTTTGTACATTTTAATGTTTACCTTGTCATGTAGAGATCAGACTAACAGTTTGCAACAGGGAACATCAAAGTGTGTGTGTGTGAAGAGAGCCAGTTTCTATCACAGGGATGTGACGGCTGGTGACTACATGGATACTTGGAAAAAACAAAATTTGCATGTTTGTACATGTTGCACAAATGTTGCACCATTTGGCAAAATTTGAACCAGAATTTCTGGGAGTACATGTGTGTTTATTATCTTCTTCTAAAGTTTGGACACTTGCAACAGCCGCTGAACAGTTGTGAGAATGTTGTGCCAAAGCCGTGTCCGATAACTGAACTCTGGTGCATTTACTGTAAATAACCTCCTCTCAGTCCAGCAATCATTCTGTGATTGGACGTCAAACAATGTGGACCTCAGAGAAAAAGTGCAGAAGCTGCAGGATGGGGACCAACCCTGGACAGGTCCCCTTGCTGAACCCAACACTTCTGGGGTGTCTCTGTCAATCACAATTTAGTCTCAAAAGGGGCCAGTCACAAAGATGTCTCAAATGTCTCACTTTTTGACTTACAATTTTTTGATGTAATTGTAGATTGCAATGTGTATAGATAGTATGTGTCCAAAGAGATATTTCGTATCATTTGAAGGGGGATTTTGTAGAAAGTTGGATATCTTACCTGCTGCAGATAACTTAGACTGACTTAGTAGGAATAAATACATTTATTTCTAACCAGTTTGATAAGTTTATCAATTGTACAAATTTTAAATGTCTTAAAACTGCAGTTTCAAAGATGTTACCATGTATTTTCAAACTGACAGCAGTGTAGAGGTTTTTGAAAAAGCATTTGCATGAACTGCAATGAATATCTTTGAGACCAGACCATTTCATTTCATTTATTCATTTGTATAGCACTTTACACAACCACGGTGACGGTGACCAAAGTGCTTAACAAAAAACAGTACCGTACTTAAAATGACAACAGGTTAAAAAGCAAGAAAAACACAACATAATAGCAAAAAGGAAAACCGGAGATGTCACCACATATTTAATTACTAAAAGCCTGTTGGAATAAAAAAGTCTTAATGAATTATCTTTGTTAGATGATGGAATAGCTGTTTTGGCTTTCCTTTAAAAAATAACATCAAATTCTAATAATGTATATCACACTTGGAGTGAGGGCGACTTTCATCTATACTACCACATCAACTTTAGCTCAGTTTCTGTAAAACTGACTGAATTATAGTCTTTTTTAAAGTCAGTTGGCTGTGGTAGCCATCTTGAATTAAGTTGGCTCCAAAATTAATTATATTTACACATTAAATGATTATTTCTCAAAGGTTTTGTCGAAATCTATACAGTGGCTCATGAGCAATTTTATTAACGGACACATAAACATGGAGCAAAAACATTATCATCATTCAGCTTTTAGCGGTGGGTGATAATGATGGACAGTTTGTGGCTTTTACACAGTCACACATATAAAACAAACAAAAATAATTGATAAGGGCAGTGCTTCACAATGAAGCCGCAGCTCCGTGCACTTCTGTCTACCCTGGACGGCTGCACTGAAAATGTATTTTCGCTGTGCAATGAGAATAAAGTGGATTCAGGTCCTGAAACGTGTATTTTTCAATCA
Source organism: Argolebias nigripinnis (assembly GCA_031763805.1). NCBI lineage: Eukaryota > Metazoa > Chordata > Actinopteri > Cyprinodontiformes > Rivulidae > Argolebias > Argolebias nigripinnis. The sequence goes on from JARVJN010000905.1 coordinate 14,014,839, forward strand.
GGTAAAATATGAAAAGGATTATTTGCACGAAGGCTGATCACAAGCAAATCTGAACTATTCACGATGGACGGTGGGACTTTATTTAAAAGTTGCTCACGGCTAAACTGTGTCACCTTCTTCAACAAGTGACACAGAGCCATTCTAACGCCATGAGCTCAGCCTCACATCTCAGATCAGCAGTGTCTTGGCAAACACCCAAACTGAGCTCACCTCCGTTTCAGTTTAAACAGGGACCGCATTATTGATTTACAGTAAGGCTCATTCATTTACAAGCCGGGACTGATAAATGTTCACAAGTCTATCGTTTCAAGGAGCCATTTAGCTGATTAAAGTTTACAGACTGTTGAGGAACAAGCGCAGGGCTATTTCTGCAGCACTTCTCTCTGACCTGTTATTGGTGATACGCTGCAGAGGGTGGCTGAAAGATGAATTTCCATACCATGAGCCACTCTCCCCTGACATTTCCCTTTTTCTTTTCAGTTTACTGAGACGAGGTGATGTCACTTCTGACAAACAGCGACTCCCAGGAGCCACGAGATGACTTCACGAAATGGAATTCGTTTTGGCGTCTCCACAACCCCAAAAATATTCAGGATGAAATATGTCCTCCTTCTGCAGCCCATCAAGGCTCGAGCTAAAGTAAGCGTGCGTTTGTACAGTTAGAGCTCATAGTACGCTGCGCTGCAGAGGTGTTGAGGGCAAAGGTCACATGTAAGTGCATATAATTCCCGTTGACGGCGTCTTCTGGATCAGGGAGCTGCTTTGACGTTGTCCTGTGAAGCTGTGGGCTTCTCCTCCCACATGTAAATCAGAAAATTCTTTGCACTAAAAGCTCTCATTCATACAGTTGTTGAGAAATGTTTGATTCATAACTTTTACGTTCCCTTACGTGCTGTCTGAGCGCTGAATTATTAACTCTAAAAGTGGTCTTTTCAGGAAGATTATTCCAAAAATCCCAAAAATGTTGAATGAATAATTGATGGGCTGAATCGTTTGTGGATATTAGTTTAAACTGCAGCTCAGATCAAGTTTGCTTCATAAAACTGGTGTCAGATTAATTAATTTCTGAATAAAAACTTGTTTTTTTATTTGTTTTCCACATAAGAGCAAAGAAAAAAAAATTGTTTTAATTATTCAAAAGAAACTTGCTTACCTGCTGTTGTGAAAGTCCCAGGTTCAGACAAATAAAACTTCAAAGTTATCCTTAAAATATCACCCCCCCAAAAAAAAGTAAGAAATGTGTCCACTCGTGTTCTCTGGTTTAAAGTGTGCTGCTAAAATCCATCTTGAGCTCCAGTTCTGTGTTGCTCCATGGTCTTCAGTTTGTAAAGGGAATGGCAGAGAGCAACAACAGAGCGCCGGAGCGTCCCTCCCTCCGTCGCTCTGTCACTCCCACAGCCTGCCCGCTTCACTCAGGAGGCAAACGCCTCATTTTCCTTCTATCCTGTCAAGAAGCCAGCTGATGAGTGTGTGAAAGTTTTTAAAAACAACTTAGAAGAGAGGCAGAGATGCTGTTTGATGTCCTTTGTCACACAGCCAGAGCGTTTTACTCCTCTCTTGTCTTCCTGATTAGGCTCCCAGAACAGCAAAGCTCTATATTTAACTCGTCCTGTTTTGCCAGAATGTCTGCCGTTGGCAGCTGAGGCTGAACGCTGGATGTTTTTGGCTGGTGACAGAGCTAACTCCCCTCACGCTGACCCTCGGTGACAGCTGAACCATTCAAAGTCATCCTGCATGGGAAAGTCCAGTGACAGCAGAGGTCCCAGCAGAAGTCCAAGAAACCACTGATGGCTGAGTTGTGGTTCAACTCTGCAGAACTTTGGCAGCTCCACTCTCCCGCTTTTGCGAAAACAATTTTATTTTGGGCATCGGTAGAAATGGTTAACTTTGCCCCGAGGGAAACGGTTGCATAAACATTAAAACTCGGTCCACCTCTTTATTTAACCTTGTTTTCCGGCTTGTGATCTTTACGGAACCAGTTATTCCAAGCAAAATGGACCGGTTGAGAAAAAGTTTAATCTCTGCCATGTCTGGTTTACTCATTCAAACACCCAGCCGTGAAAGGTCAAGGTCAGCTTTTGTACAGGGCTCAGAATCACACTTTACCATTGAACATACAAGCGTATTTTGTAAAAAGGAGTAGTTGTTATAATTTAAAGGGAACAGATATTTTTGTTAAGCCAAAGTATAAAACAAGTTTGCGGGGTAGGTCTACTTTAATGAGGGGAATTGGTTTATGGAATGGTTTGAATAATGATATTAAAAAAGAGGAATCATTA
>JARVJN010000905.1:14742211-14753371 GCA_031763805.1 Argolebias nigripinnis
ATGGATTTTTCCAATTCTTTGGCAATAATTGGATGGTGCGACCTATACTCAGGTGCGACCTATACACCAGAAAATACGGTAGTTAAAGTCTATAAGTCTGTTTTCCTTCATCTCACTTAAAGGAAGTGAGCGAGCAACCTTAAAAGAATTCGGTCAACGTGATGAATCTGTGGGAGGAAGACAACAAAAATTCACGAAGCTCCGACCTCAACCTCCAACACGTTCAGGAAAACCTTTCACACCATAAACCACAGCCGTGACCTCCACACACATCCGTCTGCTTTTTAAATCCACTACGTTGTCTCTCTGCTTCACAAACGGACCTGGATGCAGTCTCCTTTCCCTCTCACGAACACAAAGTCTGGCACAAATTTTTTGTTTTCCAATCTTTCCTCAGGTTGGACCACTTTGACGCACTCATAACTCGCTCCACCAGAACCATTTCCCTCCTACACTAAAGAAAGAGTAAGAAAGATAAACTCCCTGGGAGACATTTCTCCCTAAAACCCGAACATGGCACACTTATGTAACCGTTCGCGTGACAGAAAACTATGTTAATTTGAGTCGAGGGAGGGAGGGGAAAACAGCTACACCCCCACCCCAACAAAACACACAAAGACATAAGGAAAGACAGGAAAAAAGTATGTTGTGGCAGTCGTCGGAGGAGGAGGAGAAAAAAAACACAGAGCGAGTCTCAGGTTACACCATCTTCCCGCTCCCTCCTCCCTCGTGGAAACATTGCGTGAGAGCGCTCTTACTGCACGTCCTGATTATGATTAATGCAGGTACTGCCACACACACACACACACACGCTGAAACCACGGCTCTGGCTGGGTGGTGCTGTGCCGCAGTGGTCATTTCGGTTCTGTACGGTGCAGTTTACGCTCTAAAGTTAAACATGTCAAGTCGGTAATGTCACAGAGTGGGTTATGGCAGCTCTCATGTTCAGAGAGGGCTTTACGGCTTGAGGATGGCTAACAATAGTAGTTCTTATGGGAACTTACATCGATGACAATATATAAACACTATTATTATTATTAAGCTTTAAAAAGCTTACAATTATAAAGTTTGATGAAAACCCTCTAATTCTCTGAACTTCATGGAACTACAGGATAAATTAAGAATATTTAATCATCGTTTTGAGACATCAGGACCAGCAACTGAGTACACAACTCGTTTTCTCATTCTTCACTGCTGCCTTTGGAAGCCTGTCTGCTGTTTTGTAAAATGTCTTCAATCGAAATGTTTCAAACTTAACCAAAGTACATCAAGTTAATTTAGCTAACTTGGTAAAGCACAATCTGATTTTTAGTAGAAAACCAGTGTGGTTTTTTTTACGAATCATCACTTGATCATTTACCTAAAAGTGTAAAACTTTAAATATATATTTTTTTATTTGATCAATAACAAAGTAAAAGGACTTACAGACTGAAGCAGCAGTGAATGAGCAGCCCGTAGCTGTGCATGTCAATAAACCAGTGGTTCTCACCTGGTATGGCTTCATAACAAGCCATGACCCAAATTGAGAAAAAATGTTCAACTTCTCAAAAAAAAATTAAAGAAAAAAGGTCAAGCTTGACCCTGAGATAGTAGAATAAAATATCACAGCAAGCCAACACAAAAAATATGTTTATTGAGAAATCAAAACAACAAGTGCCGACACCAGAGGGAACTATTTGAACAAACCCAATAGTCTTCCACACGACCGTAAAATAAAACCTCTAGCTAGTGGAAGGAATTTCAAAAGGACTCAAAACTATGGACCCTCTTATATCTCCTCCCACATGTCACGTCGTCAGTGCAGTTACAACATGCGCTCTCAGGACATAGATACCTGCAGCGTTCAACACCTTGCAACAGGAAGTGAAGTTGTCCACCTTGATTTCTTTAAGGGGTTTCAAACATTTGACAATGTCAATGGAAAAATTAAGGCAGATATGTTCTTGTTTTTAGTATTTCACCCTGTTTTACAGCACCCTGATTTATTGTTTTATACACTACTCTTACTTTAACTGCATTTTTACTGTAATTTATTGTTATTGCTTATTGTTATTGTTGTCTGTACTTTATATGTTCTGTCTGCAACAGGTCTCTCTTGTAAATGAGTCCTTGTGGCTCAATGAGACTAGCCTGTATAAATAAAGGTTGAATGAATGAATGAATTTAGCTGAGGAGCCACCTACAGAACAATGATATCCTCAAGTTGACAGCACCGTCAGAACGTTTACATTTCCTTAAGATTATTTTTACCTGGCATAGTCTCACAACCCACTTATAATGGGCCCACAACCCAACAGTTGAGAATCACAGATTTTAGATGAAATTATACTTGACAAGATATATGATGTCTGATTTTGCTGTCGTGGTTGTGAGATGTCCATGTTTGCATGGCCATTTTATACTCAAAGAGAAACTGCAGGAATGAACTCCAGGTAATCCTTCTCATGGCCGACACGACGGTCTATCCATCCCAGTGTTTTCCCAACCATTATACAAGAAGGGCGCCCCGCCCTGTCAACATAACTGAGCTCCCCATCTACCGAACTGAACTGTACCCCCTCCCCTGTGGGACCAACGTAGCGCTAAACTAGCGGCATGTAATAAAAGTGAGATAGCTAAAAAGCTAAAGACAGCGCTCACCCTCTTCCCTCACACTAACACCACCACCCCCCACCCCACGGCACGAAAACTGTCACTACAGACAGCGCGCAACTCATGTCTCCAAGCCCTCCTCCCCCTCATTAGCACTGACATAGTGCTAAGCTAGTTGCATGCAATATAGGCATGCTAGCTAAAAAGCTAAAGGCAATAAATAAATTACTTCCCAATGTCTGCTTTTTATGTGGTGCATTTGCACGGGATAACCAAAGCCTGACATTTAGCTGAAATTTACTGACATCTTCCGGATGATGTTAAAGTGCTGCATTGTCACGACCGGGCCGGTCCATATAATGTGTGGGCTGGGATGATCTCAGGCTTTGATTTGGTTTTACGAATCAGCACAAAGAAAACTAAAGAATGCCCCTCAGATGGACACCTGTCACCAGCCGCACGTGTGAGAAGCCAAGCGGTCGCTGACCCACCAGTTAAAATGGACATGTGACCTGTCCAGGGTGTCCCCCGCCTCTCGCACAGTGATGGCTGGACATGGGCACCAGCGACTCCCGCTACCCGAAAAGGAAGAAGCAGGTAAATATATGGATGGATGGATGGGTCAACTGGTCACGTGCACATCTCCGCACCAGCTGTCATTTGCGGAAGGAAGTAGCAGCATCTACAAAAGCCGAAGCGAGCAGCGCGTTCATTTAAAATAGCCTTGTTCTATAGTTTTCCGAATGATTTTGCTTAAACAAAAACAAAAAAAAACGCCTCATTGCATATTGGATCGCACCCATTTCTGTCCAAATCACAGAGATGCCTGTTCACATTGGATTACGGTAGTTTTATCATGGGACCGCTGAGTTCAGCAAAATATAGTAGGTAATTTGCGGGGGAATTTTTACTTTACAAATTACGGACATGGCCCATTCACACAAGATTAACAACACAGACAATCTCTGTAATTATTACAAATAGCATGTGGTCCCTAGGTAAAACTAATCCAGTGCGAATAGGGCTTAAGACACGTTAAATATCCAATAATTCTCAGTCGGGTCATCTGGACAGTTTCTTTTTTATAGAAACGTTTCACCCTCCATCCGGAGGAGAAACTGTCCAGATGCTCGACTGAGAATTATTGGATTTGGTATCTGGATTATTGAGCATGAACTTTCTTACGAGTTAAATATCTTAGAGCACCCCTCAAATGGTTGGTTCCAATCATTTCAAAGTTTTAAGGCTTGATAAAAGGGCTTTAAAAATATTTTGCTGCATCCATAGTGTTTAAAATAAACCACAGAGCTATCAAGTACTCCTCTAAATGGTCTTTATTGTACTTTTAAGGGTTTAAAACCCACCACTCTTTTAATGTAGTCCTGTTAATCTTTAAGTAAGAATATGCTGGTGAAGATTCTCAGTCATCCAGGACATGATAAAGTCAGGACTTTATTTGTAACGGAAGACGTTTTGCTCCTCATCCGATGACTTTAAGAACTACACAGGTTTTATCCTCTGACAAACAAACTCCTTGTAAAATTTTAAGTTTATTTTACTCAACTTTTCTACAGCACCTTCAAATGTCCAACAGAACTACCCTAAGTGGTTCGTAAGACTATATCCTGATTAAACATCTCCAGAATGGTTCCTTTTCAGCATCATAACCTGACAAAGGTTTTCATAGTAAGAGGTCTAATGAAAACGTGTTTAATGTGGTGCCATTTTCCAAATGTTCCATCTGAAAATAATTAGCACTGGTATTAGAAAGGTATTCATATGAAGTACTGCTTTACTGCACAAGTAAAATAAGATTTTACAGGAGAATTAATGTACCAAAGAACTGACCTAAAGCCTTCTTTATAGTCTCAGTAGGGGTCTTATTTTCAACTTTTGTATTCAACAGATACTACAAATCTACAAAAATGACTTCCAGTCCAGTTAGGAGTTAAAGAAACAATGCTTAAAAGCCTTCTGGAAATAGTTTATGGGTTTTTTACACCCCCCCACCCCCACCCCCCCCAAAAAAAGTATAGTATGAACTGTGGAAGTCTATATTGCAGAGCTATTCAATTAAATTGCTCAGGGGGCATAGTTGCCAAGTTCAGTGTTCCCCCTACCATTATACAAGCGGGGTGCCCCACCCCGCCAACAGAACTGAGCACCCCACCCACAGAACCAAACATGCCCCCCACCCGGCACTAACAGTACTAAGCTAGCAGCATGAAATACAGGCTCTCTAGAGAATCAGCTAAAGATGTCTCTTCTCTCATGCTGAACGCCCCCTATCCTTGCTCAAAAACTGTTGGTACAAGCTTCGCTCAGACATGTCTCCGTCCCTCCCCATCAACAAAAATTATGGATGAGCTAAGCACCCCGCCATGGCAAGTTAACTAGGGGAAACACTGAAGTTCACTTATTATAAGCAACTTTGGGATTGTTTTTCTTTTTTTCTTTCTAAAGTCGCTTGTAAATGTGCGTCGCAGATTGCAGTTTTTGGGCTTGTTTTGAATGTGAAGTTGTTTATTTGGGCTTGACTTTCTTTCCGAGTGAAACAAGTTGATTATCTCCCAGCTCCGCACAATAAAGCAAAAAAACGAGTAGTAGTAGGTAGTTTGTCCCTTCCATGCCCCCGTTTCCTGATTATCGCTCCCGCCCAAGTTGGCGAAGCGACAGGCGCACACAGACATTATATACATGTACAGTATATATAATGTATATAATGTCTATGGGCGCACACGCACACCCAAACAAACACTCTTACTGTGGCCGACCACTAGGGGGCTCCACCCACACACAGATGTCAGGATGCTTTGTTTTTAAAAATATGTAGAAAAAATACTATTTAAATATTTGTTACATATGCAAAATGTATTTTTTATAAGAGCTTAAAAGTCTGTTATTCAAAGTGTTTCTCATAATTTTGCTGTTGTTTATGTATAATGCCATAATAAATGTATTTACAGGTAGTCCTCGGGTTACGACGGTCTCGAGTTACAACGTTTCGTGGTTACGACGCATCTCCCATTTACTATGAAAAGCCTTATTTCGAGTTACGCAGCTGTTCTTATTGTTTTGATTAATCAGCTGTTACTACAGTATTTCTTTTGTCTATTTTAATATTTTATTTATATGTTGTACAGCACTTTGTGATTTTATCTATGAAAAGTGCTATATAAATAAACTTTACTTACTTACTTAATGGGAGTTGGCAGGAGATATATAATATAATAAAAGGTATCTCTCAAGTTTTAGCTTCTCTCCATTGGCTCCGTCAAATCCAGAATTGAATTCAAAATCGTACTTCTAACCTACAAAGCTCTTAACAACCTAGATCCATCTTATATTAGAGATTTTATTGTTCCATATTTTCCTAATAGAGCACTTTGCTCTCAGACTGCAGGCTTACTTGTGGTTCCTAGACTTTCCAAGAGCAGAATGGGAGGAAGATCTTTCAGTTTTCAGGATCCTCTCTTGTGGAACCAACTTCCAGTTTATGTAAGGCTGACACATTGTCCAGTTTTAAGACTGGACTTAAGACTTTCATTTATGATAAATCCTATAATTAAAGTTGGATTGTTATGTTGCTATAGTCTTAGATTACTGGAGGACAAATTATCACATTTCCTAAAATGCATAGTGAATAATAGTTTTGATTTTATACTATTTCTATCTCAATATGTGATTCTTGACCTGCCATTGTGCATCTATTCCTCCTTCCTGTTCCTACCAAACCCAGCCAGTCAAAGCAGATGGCCGCTTGTTTCTCCTAAAGTTTTCTTCCTCATGGAGTTTTTCCTTTCCACTGTCGCCTTCATGCTTGCTCAAGATGAGTCTGTGATGATAAACTCAAAGCAGTCTGCTCCTCGGGTTATTAATGTTATTAACTTGCTTTTTATGTATATGAATGTTTCTGTTCGGTAACCTGAGATGACTTCTGTTGTGACTTGGTGCTATATGACTGAATTGAAAACGCATGTAAGATAAGGTGAAAATACTGTGGATGTTTTGTTTTGAAAATGTCTGTTAGAAATGCTTCATAAGGTCTTCTTGCTTATTTGAGATTCAACCTTTAGGTTAAAGAAAAATCAAAGTATTTTGTTTCGTGTTCAAAGCCTCTGAGTCACAAAACCTGCAACAAATTATTTTGTTCCCCTTTACTGCGAGGTGTGTTTATTTTCCACCTCCTGTTAATGTGTTTAATGTCATATAAACGGTTTTCATTTCCCACCTCAAAGTAAATACCCCCACATTCTCGCCTTTGCTTTACCTTTCTGACAGAATGTCATAAATCTCCAGGTTTTGTTAAACACGGCTTCTTCTTCTTTCTTTTTTTTTCTTTTTTTATTCCCCTTCCCTCCTACATTTGTTTTCTTGGACCAGAAAACTGCTTTGTGTTTTATTTCATTAGAGCTCCAAATCAGTTCTGACAGTTCAAGGCATTTTTTTACCCTCCACGTGAACATTTAAAGCAACAATAAAAAATAAGAGAAAGAGGAGCAAAGTAAAACAAATCAATCGGATGAATTTTCAACAAGGCTGCGGCGTTGAAAGAAAATACATTTTATCAGACGTATTGACTGTTGCTGTCCTGTATTTTTTAAAGAAATATTAAAGACTTCTGGGTTTAAAATCAGCTTTTAATCATCTTGGATGTTGGAGTTCTTCACATTTCCTCTTGAACCTCAGGTGTGTTCAGCTCCAGTAGGTGTTTAAAACCTGGACTTACAGGCAGCCAACCTTGGACGTCTGCATTTAAGAACATTCCTGGAACGGTTCTACAATTTTTTTGCTTTGTGTTGTTTTGTTTTTTGAATGTCCAGATGCCCAGACTTAGCTTTTTTAGATTGTTCTACCTGGATTATTGAGCATGCATCAGGGTATTCTTGGAACGTTTTCTTGAACTTTGAACATCGCAAATTCCTGTCTCTTGAGGTGAATATCCGATAAAGTCCTCAATTGGCCAGGATGGACCAAATGAACCCCACCTGGACCCAGATAGTTTGTTAAATTTACCGTATTTTCTGGACTATAGGTCGCAGTTTTTTGCCTAATTTGCATGCCCTGCGACTAATAGAGAGGTGAGACTTGTTTATGGATTTTTCCCCATATTGTTAGACCAGTTTTTGGCTCAGATATGACCGTTTTTCATTTTGGCAAAAAATGGTGCAGTACTACTTTCGGCCGCTAGGGGTGCAGTACCACTTTTGTCCTCTAGGGTACACAGACCTTTCCCAGCTCATGTGTTTGTCCGAAAAAAGCCTCCTCTGCTCGGACTGACTCTGTCGCTGCCCTGCCTCCTGTTCTGGAGGTAAGAACTACGAAACCACAGGACAGATTTTCTTTAAACTTACAGAAAGTAATTACTAGGTGGCCATTTACAAACTGTTAGCTGCAGGAGATGTTAAGAGCTAAAACATTTTTTTGATCTTTTAGCATCGTTGTTTGTTAGCGGTTAGCTTACCGTAAAGGGATACTATTTAGATAAATAACTCATGATCTACAGGACAGATTTTTATCAAACTTACAGAACGTAATTAATTGGTGGTCATTTACAAACTTTTAGCTGTATGAGACATTTGAGCTAAAATTCGATTTATTTATCATTTATTTTCACAGCGCATGCAACGGTTTACATGAAGTGAAAGTGAAACAATTTAAATCCAGCTGATTTGACCATTACGTGAATTTATTAAGGAACGGTTAAGCTCAGGAACCCATGCGCTATAATGTCAGCTAAGAAATATTTTTTTAAGCGTTTATTTAGCTACATTTTAAAGAAATAAAGCCACGTAACACCAGCGTAACACCAGCAATGCCTTTAAATAAATGTGTGTAAAAGGGACTTTAAATAGTTTATACAGTAAATGAAGCAACAGCTTCATAAAGCATTACATGTGGTGGACACATCTATGGGATTTACCAATTTACAAGCATGTGTTTATCTCTGTTTGGTCTTCTGCCTGTCACACGTGCCAAATCTCAAGGAATAGATAAGGATTAATCCATTTCACAGCTCATAAAACTAATCTTTTTTACCAATCAAGTCTGCGTGCCATTCTCCGTTTTGTGTCTTTCTGGTACCTGGTTGCACAACAGTAATATACTGTAGATAACTGCAGTGTAATAGACTTTTTTTGTCACATCCACTGGTGTCAATGCAGTGTTGGCTCCCTGTGACATGGCAATCGATTCCTGATTGGGCCTTGCTCACTAGGGAGGTTAGAAAGATGTGGAGGTTAGAAAGATGGGTAAATAGATGTGTAGCCAAAATGGAAGGCTGATGGGTAAGGGCCGGGCCAACATATGCCTTTCAGGAAAAGTGTTAGAGTAATTTCTGCTTTGTTAAGGAAGGAGATGACTCATGATTAAACATATTTTATGATAGGCTTTTCTTTGTCTGCCACATCACTGCCTCAGTTTTTTTTTTATCTATTGTTCACTTTTGTGCCATTTTTCTCTTGTTCTTTATTCTTACGTTCTGTGTTATTTTTCTCCAGTTGCTCATCAAGAAAAGGGTTACAACTCAGGTCAGGTTTATAAAAGCATGAAACAGACAGCAAGCATTATACTTGCATTATAGGGTTTGCCTGGACTTCATTACCACAATTAGACTCATTTGCTGGTTGCCATTTTAATGGATAAAAGCTTTTCCAATTTTCCGTGTCTTTTTTTTTCTAGATATAATAGGAACGCACAAACCACCGCAAACCTCCATTACACCGCCTGCTCTAAATCAGTATATTGCTGCTGCTGCCATGTTCATTGTCAAAGCATAATTTGGTATGAAGTGCTCAACAGGAGAACAGTAGAACCTGAAAGATATGCAATCAAACATTCCCACTAGAAAAGTAAAAAATATCTCATTTTTGTTTTTATTTCTCTTTTTTTTAGATGATGAGACAATTATAGGTTGCAAAAAAGTTTCATACAATAGCTTTGACTTTAAAATAAATAAATAATCGGAGCTAAGCCTAATCTTATACTCTGTGAAAGCTTGTCAGAGGAATGGGGACTCAGCAGGGAAATATTGTGCATGTGAAAGGCCATTGGAGGATTAGAGGAAAAGGCCAGACGGGCAGGGAGACAGAGAGAGTCAAACAAAATAAAGACTATGCAGCTGTTCAAAAGAGGAGAAGAAGGGGAGGACAAAATGGGAAGGAAGGCACGGGAAAATAAGTGAGGTATTGGAGAATAATTAGGGGTCCAAGCAAGCGGAGACAGTGGAACACAGCAGTGTTTCCATGCATCCAGCAGAGCATAGAACCCTATTGAAACTGTTCCATTTTCTTTTTTCTTTTTTTGTCTTTTCTTCCGTAAGTAAAAGTCATGCTGCAACCCAAACCGCAAGGCTAACCAAGATAAGTATTACATGGTGGTCTCTATGACCTGCGTGTGCAGTACAGAAAAATTATCAGACGTGTTTTAGGGGGTGCTGCCTTAAGGTGTTTGCATATGGTCATCTAACTCCTAATCTGTAGGATGCAAAATGTATTGGCTTATATTTTCACAACTTCTGGTCTCTACCGGGTCACACTGTATAGGCCACACCCACTTCCACCTAAATAGTTTTTTTTCTATGCAATGTTTGCAAAAACTAGATTTGACTTTTTTTGTTGTTGCAAAGGTTTGAAGTTCAGTCACCACCAAACCCACCATCCTAAATCTAGATAGTGTGGTGAATGTAGGTTCTCAAGGATAAGTAGATTACGGTATTTTAATTGTTTAAGTTATGCCTATACCAGTATGTTTGTTGGATTTTCTACTTAGATCATTGAGCATGAACTTTGATGTTTTGAATCACTTTGGCTAGCTGTCTCAGAGGAGTCAACAGGGGAAATGGCGGACTCCAGAAATCATCTTATCATCATAGAAAATGTTGACCCACAATGTAAGCCTTATATTCAAAGTATATATTTTAAAAATATATTTAGAAAAATTTTGACCTGAGGGACTAAAAAAAGTGGGTTTTGTTGTTGTCATTAGGGAATATTTTCAGAATTTTAACAACAATCTTGTGATTTTTGGTGGACTTTTGAATTTTTGTCCCTAAAGCACATTTGACTTATATTGTTTACAAAATGTTTATGTCACAAAAACTCTTACGCTGATTGCTATGAAATTGGATACACTTCATTAGGACCACAACATTGTGTGGTCCAACATGGCAATGATTGACCAAAGTGGGCATGGCTTTTTGATGATACAGTACAACCAAAAATATTACACATTTTAAATACAGAGTTGACATTTACATGACATCTCTGATATATAATAAACTGTTCTGATACTTAGATGTCTCACATTTTTAAATATTGATTTACTTTTTAATGAGGAAGCCCTAAAACAGCTAGACGATAGTAAGTTAAAGGTCCACTGACATGATTTTTTTACTATTCGTAAAATTGCTCAAAATATATATATTTTAACATTTAAATATGTTCGTTTTGGTCTCTTTAATAGTGGACAATTTAAAACCCGACGAATTTAGCAATCTATGTGACGATTTGAGCTATTTGTCTTCATTTTGGGAAGCAGAAAATAGTTTGGGTGATGGAACAAGAAACA
>JARVJN010000905.1:14988428-15003171 GCA_031763805.1 Argolebias nigripinnis
AGAGAAACGCAATTTCAATCCTGTGTATGTCCTGTACATATTGCAGTTTTGACAATAAAGTTGACTATGACTATGACTACTATTGGTTATGGTGAAAGTCAGGAATACTTTCAGGAACAAGCAGTTGACATCAGAAAAGCCTTTGAAAGAGCAGGTAGTGATGTGCACAGAGCCACAGAAGCATCTTTTGAGTGTTCCCTTTTAATCGCTAAGACTAAAAATCTGCAAAATATTGGAGAAACCTTCTGAAACCCGCCTGCCTGAAAATTGCAGAGTTGATGTGTGACAGGGGCTCATGCAGTGGATAAAATGAAAACTGTCCCGCTCTCTAACAATGTCAGAATCAGAGTTTCTTTATGGTCATTTATTTTTATTGTCATTTCGTTATTGTCATATTGTCAAGGACATAATACATAAAATAGCTGAAAATTGCAAAAATCTGCTGCATGACAGAATCAGGAAGATATCTTGACAATACATTTTTTTAAGATTGTTTTTAAGATTACTCTGTTAGTTTTTAAAGAAGAGTTATGTGAGTAATTCTCAAAACAGTGTTCTGGTAGTTGTTATTTCTTTTGTACAACTACCATTTAATACCTTTTACAAATAAAAGTTTGTAACTATTTACTTTATTATTTTATTATTTACTTTATATTTAACTACAATTACTTATAATATTACTTTTAATATTTATTATGATCTTTACTTTATTCTTTTATCACTTTGATAAAGAGATTAATCTGGATGAGTCTTTTGGGAGAGGGGAGAATCAAAGGATCGAGGGGTCTCAGATTGGCTAGGAAGTAAGAAGGGGGTCTTTGAGGAAAAAAGGCTGGGAACCGCTGAACTAAACTATTAGCTTATGTCAAACTAAACTGTATCTTACTTTTTTAATTATCTTGCGTTTAGCCAAGACATTGGCTTATTTTTAACTAAATCTTTAATGCTCATTTTGCCAAACCATTACGCTATTTTAGCTAGACCTTTAGTTAATGTTTGCAAGTTAGCTATATTTTAGCTTAAACTTTCATTATAGCTAAACTGTTAGTTAATCTCTAAGAAACTTTAGTTTATCTTAAGCTAAACTGCAGTCTAATTTTTAAAGATTTTTTAACTTGCTTTTACCTAAACAATTGCTTAACATAAGCTAAAAATTTAGCCTACATTAAGCCAAACAACTTACATAATTTTATGCTAATTTTTAGGTAAATTGTTTTAATTTTGACTAAACCTTTAACACGTTTTTTGATCAATTGTTACTTTGTTTACAAATCATTAAGTTTTATGGTATTTGGAAAAACTGATGTAAAACTGACCATTCTTTGAATTACTTACTGTTGAATAACATCAACACAAATATAAAACTAAAAACTCATTTTGGGGACAAAAATAGCATGGGGCCAAGATGGGGTAGAGGCAGGACAGCTGACTCGGGATCCAAAAGTCCCAGATTCGATCACCAGTCATTGCACATCTTGTGGTGTCTCTGAGCAATACACCCTATCCCCAATTGCCCCTTCAATAGCCCACTGCTCCATCTGGAAGTGTATGGGTTAAATGCAGAGAGATAATTTCGTCAGTGTATGGGAACATACAATGATGACAACACATGACACATTATTATTATTATTATTATTATACTATTGAAACAATCCCGGTCCTCCTACAGAGAGACAAAACACTGGTTTGTTTTGCAAATAAGTTACCTTTAACTTACAAAGCCCTGAGCGTGATGCCTCACAGACCTGGCAAACACCATCGTAAGTCGTTAGCACCTTTGCCTTGCTGAACTGTGAGCCATCATTGGTCACCTGGAACATAAAAAAAAAGATAAAAATGTTTTACATCTGCAATGTGTAAAAACAGTAAATAATTAAAGTTAAATGCCTTAATCTCCCATCGTGCAAATGGGTTGTCATCCATCATGAAGTCTTCTGCACTGATGACAACACTACTCAGTGATGGAACAGCACAGTCCAGAACCTTAGAGCTGAGGAATGTGGCTTTTGTCTGTTGTTGCTCCCCTAGACCCCAAGCTTTGTTCACATACTGTTGAGACAAATCAGAAGAAAAGCAATGGCACTTTCATATTGAAGGATCCTTGCCTGACATGCAAACCTCCCTTTCTTCACCTTCAGTCTGGTGAGAAGGCAGCTCAGATTAGGAGAGTCGATGAAGCCAAGGCCAAAGACACGAATTTTGTGACAGTCAACTGCTCGGATGTCACATAATCCACTGTTTTCTAAATCGATTATCTCGATAGGATGACCTGTAGGAAAAGTTGTTATCTACAAACTTTACAAGATTGTCAAAACACAAGTTTCATGTCAAGATAATGCATTTATTCTTTAGATCAACTGGAAAAGCAAAGCAAAATGTGTTTGAAAATAAAGCTCAAAAGGCACAAATTCATGGAGTTCTAAGAAAAGCATTGGATACCATCAACAACGTAGAAACCTTTTTGACAGATACTCACCAATGGCCAGGCTGCAGTCATGTAAGCTGTAGCCTTGATAACACTGGCAGCCCCACTCTGTACATTCTCCATTTCCATTGCAAAAGTCTGGGCAGCGCAGTGCCAGCAACACTTCCTCAAAAGCACTTGGTGAACTTGGTACCTCCATGGCTCGCTGGGTACGATTTTCTAGTAGTTGTCGCTCGCACTCATTCTCCAGATATGGCAGAAGTGCATCCTCCCAACCCAGGTCATCTTTGAGCTGCAGGTCCAGCATGCAGAGCTCTACTGCTACATCAAGAAGGCGTCCCAGCAGCCCTCGACACACCGCACCAATAGTGGTGTTGACCAAAGCCATCTGGCACACCTCCAAGGCTTTGGCAGAGGTCAGGCCACTTGGTGTGGGCCAGCGGGGTTGTACTTCCTGTCGAGCTTCTTCCAAGTGATCCTCAGGAAAAAAGTAGGCAAAACTTTCCAAATCTACTTGGCTTAGGCTTTGAGCAGCAAAAATGGGACGATATTCAAACAAGTTCTGTCGCTTCGGTCTGTTAACAGAAAGCAGCAGATCCTTCCCAATCTCAACCGCCAGCTTAATCTCATCACCGTTTAGAATTTTATCACCATGCTTCCAAATGTGCCTTTTCTCCAGCGGATGACTGCTGAAGGCAGACATTTCCAGGATGCTTCCCTGTGTTTCAGGACTCTTGATGTACTCCACTGTTGTGTCCATGAAGGGAAACACAGATGTGTAATCCACATTGTCATATTCTATGCAGTCAGAGTGAGCCAAAGAGCTGTGCATGTTCGCCACCTCTCTGCCATGGTTAGGAGAAGTGTTGTATTCTTTGTGGCACTGACAAAAAGGTTGCCTGATCTCTTGCATGACTCCAGGAGGTGTTTTATCAAAGAAACTTTCACCTGGAGCTATCCTAACACAAAGAAGGAAAATATGTAACAAGCTAGTGTAGACACCACAAAGCAAATGCTTAAACTGAAATAAGGCCTGAGCAAATATGTATTACTTGGGTTTTAATTACTGACCTCCAGTCCTCGATGAAGCGATCCAAGTCATCAGAGCTAAAATAACCACCATCAGAACCCTGAAAGTCATTGTTGCTATTATGATCAAAGGTTCCACAGAGGCCTCGAGTATTGCCATAGTCAGCGCTGGGTGCTCGTACAGACAGGCTCATCCCCCAGTCGCTTACATCTGCCCTAACAAAAGCCCCAGAGGGAAAGATCAACTACAACAGGAAAAGGAAAAAAGAGGTAACAATTAAAAAAGCAAACAGAATAAATAAATAACTCCAACGTAAAACAAAAAACAAAAAAAACAAAACAATTTAAGTATGGAAGACAAAGAACTCTTAAAAAGTGTTAAAATGTACAGATACCTACGGTGACCTTCCTCCCCTGATGGGACTCCAGGACCCTGATCCGACTACCCTCATCACTAAGGTTCTTTAGCGTAAGCTGTGGCTTAGTTTTTTGTAGTTGCCCGTTGCACATGTCAAAGATTACTACATCGTTCCCCTCTTGCACCGCAACACCACAGTTGCAGGCAACTGAGTAGTGTTGGCTACCGCAGTCCCATTGGCGAGAATGGACCTCAAACCTCCTTGTAAGGCTTCGATATAGGACGAAAGTTCCAGTCTGGTGGTTCTCATAATGCCTGTATATAGCAGATTAATAAGTAGCTTACAATTAAGTGAGTTTATCTGCTTTTAAATGTGCCAGTATATTACCGCCGATCAAGTGTGATGACATGTGGATCAGTCAATGAGTAGCAGATGGAAGTGGGAACATCCTGGACCATGACCTAGAGGAAAAGGACCAGATTAAAAATATGCAAGTTAAAGAGAATACACTTCATACCTCAGGTTCTGTTTTCAGTAAACACAGATGGAAAATCTCATCAAGAAAAGGTTTGTTGGAGGACCAGAGGACAGAAAATGGATTGACATTATGTGCAAGTATGATGGTGCTTTTTATGAAATAGACATTAATTGTCCATCTACAACTAAAGGAATATAAACTGTTTTTGTAACATTACTTTTTAAATGTAAATTCTGACTGTTGTGTTTTAAAAGAAATTTAGATTTGCTTGAGAAATTCAAAATTCTGCCTTGATTTTCTTCAGGAACACACAATTTAGGAAGTCTAATGACGCTCCACAAAATAATTGTTTCATATCCTGATTTAATTCAGATCAACTTTATCTCGTTGTGATCCTGTTGAAACATATTTTAACTCCTCCCCATTCTATAATTATTTTAGACAAAATCTTGAAAATAAAATCAAATTTATTTCCAAAAAAATCTCCAAACACCTTAATAAACTCAAATTTCCAAGCTTTATGTTTTTTTGAAACCTTCTTGGTGTTTCCAGATTATCCACAAAATACTTTATGTTCTCCATTTGGTTCACAACAACCTTTAGCTTATACGTATCCCACAACGACAAGTATAACCTTTTAAAGAACCACCAAGACTGGGAAAAATAAATTCCGAAACACCCTTAAGACCATTATTTTTGCTTTTCTAAAAATACTGGTACTTGAAAGTGCATACTCTCTTCATTAATGGTAACTCACTTGGAGAGATTTTGGGACATAGCTCCTCCAGAGACTTGGTACACTAGGCCCTGGCACAGCTGAGACCAGGCTTGGGCGATTCCCATCTCGTGTGAAATCAGTCACAGCAGTGACAAAAAACTTTGCCCTGCCACAGCTGCCTTCAGTGCAAGTTTTTGGCTGGATTTCCACCCGACAGGCGGACAGGACCACATTGGAGACCTTGTGGACGAGGCTGTCTGTGGGTGTCAACACAGTATTAAATTAGTGATAACAGATGGAGCAGCTGCTTTTAGGTCTGTAATAAAAACTTCAAAGGTGGCCCAGATGTGTCGATGTACAAACAACACTTGGAACAAACCAATAAACACCACATACAATATTTTAATTCACCTGAAATGGTTTGTTCAAGACACATTTTTTTTTCAATGTTATTTCTGACTTTGGTAGGAAATCATGTGTAGAAGCGTTAGTTTAGTTTTTGTTGCATTCACACGTAAACTGCTGACTTTTTTAAAGTCCACCTTTGGAATCCCAAGTTACCTTAAGGGGTAATCACTGTCGTTGAATGCAATGGTTATATGTTTTTGGGTTTTTTTTTGCATTCAGGCCACGCAAGTTTTTTTAAAACCCTTGAAGAAACCAGCCATGGAAACACCTAAGCGCACAGCCGATGATTACAGAAGGCTGATGTCTTCACGCCAGGGGCCATCCACAGGCAGGAGTTTTCTGTCTTGTTGCATCTCTGTCACGCCAAGCTTTTTTTTTCTGCCTAAAGATTTTTTGATGCTTGACAAATAACTTTGGGCCTCAGAAAGAAGGGT
Organism: Argolebias nigripinnis; assembly: GCA_031763805.1. Classification (NCBI taxonomy): domain Eukaryota; kingdom Metazoa; phylum Chordata; class Actinopteri; order Cyprinodontiformes; family Rivulidae; genus Argolebias; species Argolebias nigripinnis. Next base: position 14,994,280 of record JARVJN010000905.1, read on the forward strand.
TAGGGGGTAGGGGAATGGTAGTGGAGGGGGGTATTTTCTCCAAGAGACTTGCATGTCTTTGCAGCTGCCTCACTGTAGCCTCCTGCCCTAATGCGCTTCACATATAATCATCATTTTCACCAAAAAACTGTGGCGCGTTATTCATCATAACTCTGGTCTTACTTTGCTTATCAACACAATTTAAAAACTGGTTTATAGCTTGAAGTCTGTATTTTTGACACAAATAAAATTTACCTGGTGGCATACCTGCAACCCTCATAAATGTCAATGTGTGCGCCCTTTTCGCAGGCCTTTCTGCGAGTGATCCTTCAAGTTTCACAGTTCCTGTGCACAGTGGATCTGGCTGAATAGTTGCTACTGCTTCTTTCCTCAGTTTGGTGCTATATTTTCCTTTAAATCCAAATCCCTGCATCATTGTCGAATCATAATCTTCAGATTGAACGTGTTTTGAACACAGAACGTTGTTCTGCGACAGTGCTATGAAGTCTGCCCATTTGACTTTGACAAACTTCACCCATTTCTCATACATTTTCTTAATTAACCTGCCTAAATAAAGGTTGAATGAAAAAAATGTTCTTAATTTTTGGAAAAGACTCCCTTTGGCTGTACTCCCATAGAACTATGCAACACACTGATTTGGCTTCTTGTTACTACCTCAAATATTTTTGTCCGAATCTAGAAGGAAACAATCGGCTGTAACTTGGTGCAATGGAAACCTGGAGTGATGTAACACACATTATAAAGAATGAATAGGGCTGTTTACAAAGTTGTGACTGAAACAGGTTAAACTCTTACAAAAACTATGTTTTTAAAACCAGTTTGTGTTACGTTTCAACATTTACCACCGAACATGGGTTTAGGTTTATTTTTTTATTTCTCTGTCATATTAAGCTGGATATGTAATATGAAACATTGGTGGGTGTTGGACTTTGAACTTATTGAGTTGCCAATCTCGGAAAAATGAAAGGAAAAGTCAGAAAAGGGTGGATTGCCCTCTTCTGGTCAAGGGTGAGATTCTGCCTCAAGTGGTCGAGTTCAAGTATCTCAGGGTTTTGTTCATGAGTGAAGGAAGAATGGAGCGTGAGATTGACAAACGGATTGGTGCAACATCTGTATTGTGGACTTTGTGCTAGTCCGGTGTGGTAAAAGGGAAGCTGAGCTGCAAGAAGAAGCTGTCTGTTTATTGGTCAGTCTACGTTCCTGCCATCACCTATGACCATGAACTCTGGGTAGTGATTGAAATAACGAGATTGCGGACGGCTGTTGAAATGAGTTTCCTCCACAGAGTAGCTACCGTAAGTTAAGTTGTACTATTTGCTCTTTTTAAGTTGTACCCTCTGAAATGTCTCTTGTATTTTAATCTGTAATGGAGGTACTTTTTTATACTTTTTATTCTTTTATTCTTTTATCCTGTTTAATATTCTAGTTTGTATGAATGAATTTGTTGGCTGTCTCACTACTATTACCATTACCTGCTGTAAATGAATTGCCCTTCGGGGACCTAATAATAAAGTTGAAGTTGAACAGAACAGTCGTGAAATCGCAAATCCTGATCTGTCAGTTGAGGCGACGGCGTCTAAAATGAAGTCCTTCCTGTTCTTCAAAAAATCCTGAGCAACACGTTTTTATAACATCTATATTACTGCAATGTGCTTCTTTTTAAGTCAGGCTTCTGTTGCTCGTTTCAACTGGTTCAAAAATACTGCAGCTCGATTTTTAACTGGTACAGGCTAACTCATTTATTCAGTTCTGGTTTCCAGTTCACTTCCAGATGCATTTAAATTTTATTTAGTATGTTTTTAAGTCTCAACAGTTCTGCTGCCTCAAGACTTATCCTCCAAACTGCTGCAGCCACATGCACCACAGAGCCCTGCTTTGTCTTTACTGGTTCTAAGGACATGATGCAAACTGAGGGCTTTTTCGTTGCGGGTGCAAAACCCTGTAATGGTTTGCTGCTACACGTTAGGCAGGCTCACTCACTTGCTGTTTTTAAATTCCTGGCCTTGGACCCAGAGTTAGAAAACTTTGTCCCCAGTGTGCTTTTTCTTATTTTTCTATTTGTTTTGTTTCTTAGTTTAACTTCTGTAGATTATATTTAATCCACTATCCTTGTTAGTTTTATTGTACAGTCCTTTGGTCGGCCTTGTTGCTGCGTTTCTAAGTGTTTTATAAATAAAGTGTCATGGTAAGCTCAATTTAGCCACTTGTGTCCAGTATCTTGTTCTTTTTGCCATAACCCTTCATGACCAAAGATGAAGGTTGGACTATAGACGAACCAATAAGTATAATCTTTTATATAATCTAGCTCAAAAACTCACCAAAAAGTTAACATTTTGGCTTTTTGATGGTAAAAGTAGAACTAAGTAACAAAAAAGAAGTTATTTTGTGTTTGAACCATAAGACCGGTTGTGCATCACATAATAAAGATCAGATTGCTTATCAGGACCTATTTGTGGAGGTCATGTCACAATAATTCTGTGTAAATGTGGCACTTCCTGCTATCGGTCATTTCCTTATAAAGAGATGACGTCATGACATGTTAGAAACAACAAGTGCGGCTTTTTATCTGCACACTCTTTACTTTAACCTCTAACAAAATTATTCTTTCTCGAAATCACTGAGGTTGAGTCAGCATGAATTATCCTTCCTGTACTGGAATTACCTAAAAAAGGAAGTAAGTATGTGTACATACAGAGAGGAGAAACCAGTAAGTTGTATGCATCACTTTGTATCCAAAACTCTAACAGGAAATGTCTTTTAGTTGTTAGTGAAACATAAAAAAACTAGTTCATCTGGTTTAAGCATGGAAATCAAGCAATGTCCAAACATATAACAGTTTAAAACATTGTTTAAGAAGATGATCACTGCATATTAATGTGGGAAATAATGTTATTACTGCTATTATCAATGTTGTTAACAAAGAATTTATCAATTATTACTGCATTATGGTATACATGTATTGATCTAGAAAGAATTTTAACAAGTAAAAAAAAAATTATTGATGACTGATCATAATGCAGATATGCATGCATTGTACCAGTTATAGATATGGATATATAAAACACTAAAAAAAAGAATGTTATAACCAAGTTACCGTGAATAGTAATTAGATGATTCTACAGATGTAAGTGGGGGTGGGTGTAACAATAGGTTTATACTTCTACCCACTCATTTGAACGTGCTATTTTTGTTGTTTTTTTCCTGCTTGCTTTTGTTTTAACTTTAACTTAAAAAACTTAAAAACTTTGTTTATTCTTTTATGAAACTACGTTCAATAAAGTTCAACTCAAATCTTGTTTTAATATCTTGGTCCACCTGCGTTGGGACAGTAGTGGTGCTCTCCTCTCCACGTCTTCCACTGAAGCCAGCAGTTGTGGGGAGATGGTTGGCAGGTGACGGGCCAGGGCTGTGGGGGGCGTCGCACTGGTTGGGCGGCTGTAGTGGGATGACCGTGTGCATCTGTTCAGGCTGTGGATCATCCTTGCTGTCCAAACAACCGGAGGGGCTGACTTCATCTGATGTTTGGGAAGAGATAATCAATTCTGGATAAGACTAAATAAAGTTCAGTCATTATCAGGGCACATGACAACCCACACAGTAAGTCCTGTGTCACGCGAACATAGAGTTACTTGGTCTACAACAACTTTTATTGTTTGAAATGTGCTTGTGGTTTTCCAATAAAACATCAACTCTAAAATGTTTCAGTTAAAAAACAAAGCAAAACCAAAGAACAAGAACAAAATTGTGTTAGAATCACTGCCGTTGTGTCAAAGCACCGTCATTATCAGAAGCACAGACACACAGTTCTACCTTCTTTGTCTGTAAACGTGCGTGCAGAAACTCTCGGCCCCGTCAGCTCACTGGATGACCCGACCTCCTCAGCATTCAAGGAATGGAGAGAATGTTTATTGGATTGGGCCGAAGATCTAAAAGACAAGAGAAAAACACAATGTATGACAGGTTCACACGTTATTAGATATTCATAATACAAGTGAGTTGCTCTGTATTTATAGAAGACTTTCCATTATTATACTGTTTAAATAGAAAGTTGCTGCACACCGATGAAGGGAAAGGTAAGAACAGTTGTTTTTGTTTTACTTTAGCTAAGCTGGTATCAGGACAGTGTCCTCAGAACAATGCAAACTCCCTTCAATACACAAACTGTTGAAATCAGAACTGCTTCATCAGGTCTGCAGCTTCACCTTATAATTCACCTCTTCACTTTTATAAAGTGCCACAACATATTTTACATGTTGCCATTAAAATACTGATCAAGCTAGTATTTCCAAAACAAACACATGTTGTGCAAGTTATTTTTAATGCTTAAACATTTGTTTCTGAGTAATTTGAAAATGGGCCGATGGTGATAGAAATAAAAATCTTTCGCTAGAAAATATTCTGGTACTCAGAAAGTCTTACTGTGGGTGAAGTAATACATTTTGAAAAGGATTTAACTCAAAACACACAGCCAAGAAAACTCTGCATAACAAAGTTGTACCATTTTGGGGGTAACTTCCATGCAAACCCAAGGTTGCACATTTTTAACTAAAATTTTGTTTTATTATTATCAAAACAACAACAACAACAAAAAAACTAATCAGTCTTTGACATTTTAGTTTTCGTTGTGTAATTTAATCTTAAGAAAATATGACTTGTCCCATTTCAACATCAACTCTGAATCTAAAACTCAGAGAAATATGAACGGGCTTGAATTTTTTAAATACACTTTGTTAGCCTTAAGTGTTTACACTGCTGCCAGGATGTGAGGTTGTTGTGTCAACATGACTGACACCCAGACCCACACTTCAACTCAGGTGTGCATCAGAGTCATGTGCTGCAAACCTGAAAGTCAGCTGTGTTTCATGGAGCCAAGAAAAGCCCTTTAGGTAAATAAAAGTGTACGTCTCTTTCATCTTATTGTGCAATTTGAGAATATTCTGCCACAATCACTGTCAAAAAGCACTAAGATTCTTTTAAAAGGTTTAATTTTACAAACACATGGTTTAGCTGTACAAAACTCCTGCTGTGTGTCGTAAGACCCCATAGTTGATCAAAAACAGGAAACGTTTAGCAACAACAACAAAGATCTACGTTTCATAAAGCAATTTTCCATTTCTTCATGTGTTTGGAGTACAGAGGAGTTCTTACTCTACACTGGGTGATCCAGATGTTCCTGGCAAGTTTGCTTCCGTCTGCTTTGTGGCATCAACATCTGTGGTTTTACCAGGTTCATCCTGATTCAGAGGGTCACTTAATTCATCTGAAAACAAGAACGAAACATCTGGCTCAGAGGAAGAGATTCAAACAGCTGATTATAATCATGTGGTTTCTGGGATAGATATAAAGAAAGATTAAAGTGATTTTTTTTTGTTATAAATCATAATGTAAAACTGTTATGAAGATTTAGTGTGACTGAAGAAGACAAAATGTCTTTATAAATATTAAAATGTGATATCGGTTGACAGAAATTCTGCTTACCGCTGTTCTGTGAGTCCTCGTTTAGCTCCTCATTGAGGTATTCCAAGAGGCCATCAAAAATGTCCAGAAGGTTCTTGATAGACTCTTTATCTCCCCTAACAACATTTTCACCTGCAAATAGTCATGCATTGAATTATACTTCTTAAAAATATACTTCTTGTATTTCTACATACCGGTACTCCCTCAGGAAATAAATAACTTATCCCAAGAGAAAGAAAAACAGAAAATTAAATGTTATTCAAATAAATAAACCCACTATTGTTAGAAATTAAAAGTATTCCTCTACCTGTAATGTGTGAGAGGCTGATCTGGAGGTAATCCAAAGATAGGGAATCAATCACAGACTGAACATTATGAGCATCGTCCTCTTGACTGCGTGGCGCTGCAATATAATCTAAAAAAAAAAAAAAAAAGTAGCCAAAGCTTTAGAAATTGAGATCAGAGAAACAGTAAAACATAAGAAGATAAACTTATAAAAACATCCCACACTGACACGGTCCCTTTATGCATTTAATTGAACTCTTTCTTGAAATAAAGCAGGGTTAGTCAACTACATTGTTAAGGGGGCCACAGTTACTGACAGCCAAGAGCTCAGGGGCCAGACATCCAGCAGTTATTGTCATTAAGTAAGTTTGTTTTAAGGTTTTAATTTAGTTTTATTTAAAAATGAACCCATTGGTGGGCTGAACTGATCTCACCCGTGGGCCTGGGTTGGACCCTGGGCCACCAGTTTAATAGCACTGAAATAAAAACTAAGAAAAACAGGTTTCTCTGTAGCATGTTTGTTCTTGAGAAGCATTCCTGACATACTAAAAACACTTGCTGCTCGTTACCTTTCAGTGTTGATAGTCAATGGTTAGACATTTAATTTAAGACAACAAATTACTCTCAATTGTATTTTCTTTACATACTGGGCTTTAAAATGTCAAACTGACATTTGTCTTAAGTTGAAGTACCGTACTCTAAGAGCTCATGAAACTAAGATCATTGTTATCTAACACAAATTAAAAGTAAATTATCAGCATTAAGAAGCTGAAGGCAAAGTGTATTTGGCACTAACTAATTAGCTAGTCAGATACTTCTATTTTCTCTGAATGGTTGACTTCTTTTTCCAGTAGTCATGAAGAGAAAAACAACATTGTTTATTTTATATGTACCGGTAAACGATTTGATTGAGGTGTCTAGTATCCTCAAATGTGTTTTATTTGCTGATGATACCACCTTCTTCTGTTTGGGTAAAGACTTGGAACAGATGTTTGAGTTGATGAAGATGGAGTTTATTAAAATACAAAATTGGTTTAAATTAAATAAATTATCATTGAATATTGATAAAACTAAATTATGATATTTAGTAAAAATATAACTTTGGATTTTTCTTTCAAAATTGATGGTGTTAAGATATGTAGAGTGAACGAGGGAAGGTTTCTGGGTGTAATTATTGATGATAAACTGTCATGGAGACAGCAAGTACCTGTAAGTTTTGTAAAAACAAAGGTTTCTAAGTCCACTGCAGTACTGTATAAAGTAAGGGACCTATTGAATAATAATGCTTTGTATTTGCTGTACAATACATTAATAGTTCCGCATTTAACTTATTCTGTTAATGTTTGGGGAACAGTGTGTAATACCATAACAAAGCCTATTTTTACTTTACAAAAAAGAACCATAAGAATTATAACAAGAAAGCATTATTGTCATCCTTCAAGTATTTTGTTTTATCAATTAAGTGTTATGTTTGGTAGATTATAATATCTTTTAGTTATGTATAAGGCTCAGAATTACATACTACCATCGAACATTCAAGTATATTTCGTGAAAGGGAAGAGTTGTTATAATCTTAAGGGAATGGATATTTTTGTAAAACCACAGTATAGAACTAGTTTAAAAGGCCGGTCTACTTCAACACAGGGAATAGGTTTATGGAATAGTTTGAAAAATGATGTAAAAAAAAAGTGGAGTCAATGTTTATATTTAAGAAAAGGATTAAGACTATTTTGTTGAAAATATACATATAAGTTTGTTAAATATCAAATGAATTATAAACAGTAAATCTTGATAGTTATGTATTGTTGTATTATGTATTGATGATTATTGTTTGAATTTATATTTTGAATTGATTTAGTTAAAGAAGGAGCAGATATGATACGATTTTTTCTTCTTCTGCTTCCTTTCATTTTATGTTTTTTTTTTATTGTCTTTATGTTTTAAAATTGAAACGAATAAATACATAACTAAATAACTAACTAACTAACTAAATATATAACTAAATAACTAAATAACTAAATAAATAAATAACTAAATAAAATATTTAAGGACCGGGCAGGACAGCTTTGGGTCAAAGGAGAGTGGTACGTCTCTTTGGCTTGTGGCAAGAGAGGAGGATGCTGAGCTTGTTCTTGAACTGAACCTATTGAAGAATGTGTTTAGTTCATTGGCTCTGTCCAGGCTTCCATGATCCTTCTGATCCTCTTTTAGCTTGAAGCCTGTGATCTTGTTCATCCCTGACCACACCTCCCTGATATTGTTCTGCTGGAGCTTGCTCTCCAGCTTCTTCTTGTACAGGTACACCTCCTTGTTGTTTCTTCTCTTGACATTTAGTTGCTTGTGTGTACTCTTCAGTAATCCCTGTCTCCCTCCCTGAAAGCTCTTTAAAAAAAAAACAGGACTAAAGTCATAAAAATTAACAAAATAAATGTCATATAATCAAATTATTACAGTTGGTGAAGTTTTAGCCCAAATGTAGGCATGAAGAGCTTGACATAAAAATTAATGTATATATTTTAACAATGGCAGCAAATAAACTTGCAGAACTCAGAAGCACAAAAACACAAGGAGCACGAGGAGGACCAAGGCATTTGGTATGGAACCAAGACAATGAACCGAGGGTGAGCTAGTGATGAGAGCCTGTTTAAGTAGGATGGAGTGAGAGTGAAAAGTGGGAACATGGGATGATTGTAAATTAGGAACAGGTGTGAGTCATAACTGAACTGGTGAGGTTGACTGACAGTGAGAGTGAAAACTGGCATGGGGAACACAAGGGTAGAAGTAAAACACAACAAATACAACAGAACTTAAAGGACCAAAATAAATCATAAATCATGAAAGGGGAACACAATGAAGCACAGATGTGAAAAAAACAAAAGAAAGTCATAGAACTACACAGAACAAAAGGAATGTATTCAAGTAAATCCTGTCAAACTTTAAAAAAAAGTAATTTGCTATTCAAATTAAAACTCTATAACTTTGCCTACTGAGTTGTGATATTACACAGAACCAAAGCCAGACAGTTATATGGAACAAGCAGTAAACTGATGGCCCCTGTCACTGATGGGGTTGAATACATAGTTCCCAGACACGCCCCCATATTGCGCAATACCGGCGGTTTCGCCACTCTGAAAGGCGGAAATGGCGGAC
>JARVJN010000905.1:15653186-15663906 GCA_031763805.1 Argolebias nigripinnis
CTTTGACATTTTTAGTTTTCAGTTCGTGTTTTCATATTAGCTTACTTTTAGCCACTGTTGGCTAGCTTCTTATTCATTTTAGCTAAAGTTTTTTCTTTTGCCAAACTTTTGTTACTTTTAGCAAATATGTTGTTCATTGTAGCTAGTCTTCTGTTACGTTAAGCTAACATTTTGCTGCTTTTAGATAAAAGAAATCTACTTTTAAGTTGGATCCAGTCTTGTTCTACATTTAACTTTTACCAAGCCATTAGCTTTTTTTTTAGTTTTCAGTTTGTGTTTACTATTATTACAGGTACCTTACTTTTAGCCACTGTTGGCTAACCTCTTAATAATTTGAGCCTAACACTTTTTTTTACTTTGCTACACTTGTTAATTTTAGCTATCTTTTTTCTTCTTGAAACTTTTGGGTGTCTGTGCATACTTCTTGTTCTGTATCAATTAGAAAAGAACATTTGATTATTTTCACACAGTTTTGTTAACCAACTAGTCTCCAACAGTTGCAGCACAGTGAGATTATATCTCAACTTATCAAAAATTGTGTTAACTATGAAACCAATCAAAAACCCAAAGGAAGTTAAAGTTTCACACTAAACCATCACAATTCTCATCAAACAAGGCAAATAAGTATGTCCAGATGATAGATCAAAGCAGGAACAAACAGCTCATTAACAGGGTTGCGTACCGTTCTCCTCGGGTCCTGTGGCCTCCGGTGTGCCCAGGCGGCTCAGCTCCTCCGGGGCTTCTGGGTAAATAATAGCAGTGTCGCCACGCTGCAGGTACTCGGCGATGCTCACCACGTGGCTGTCACCGCCGTCCAGCTTCCGCTTGGCAAAGAAGTCCTCCAACTCTGAAGAGCAATCCATGCTCTTGACTGCAGAGAGAGAAGAAGAAGAGGGACGGTGAAGGAGGAGAGGGAGGCAGACGGATAAATCGGATAAATTAGATTCACTCCCCCACCCGCGAGAAATGTCTTACAGGAGAATATTGGGAACACAGTGGTAGAAATGCGATGAGGATAGCCACCATGAAACATTACAGCAGTGCTTTGGGGGGAATATATCTACATTACCAGGCTCGCTTGTCATTCCATGCCTGCTAAAACAAGAAATGTAACTTAATCTGGCCAAAAATCAGAGATAGATGTGCTACTATGAGCTTCTAAGGAGCAAATGTTTTAGAAAAACTTCACTGACCTAATTTACGTCTGACAGAAAATCTGATTTACAGTTCAGGACTGTAAAATAAAAGAACACCCCCTCCTCTGTTCACATATACATACAGATACAGTATACACAATCATGTCTTAATCAGCAGCAGAGCCACGTTTCATTGTATCAGTTTACACATGAAAGGTCAATCAAGAGGCTATGGCTTTTGTTGGTTCTGTGTAGAACAGATTACCGAGGCCAAACCACAAGCCGAAGCAGAAAAGAAGACTCTGCCATAGCTGAGCAGAACGCGTCTTAAGCCAGCCAAAGTGCTGAGGCCACACAATATGAAATTATTTCCCAGTCCCTTCTCTTCAGGGAAATTCTTAAGCTGCAGCGTGGAGATAGCTGCCACGGAAATAAAACGCACAAAAAACAAAAACTTAGCTGAAAGGAAATGGCAGCCTTCATTAGGCCAAAAACCACGCACACAAACAACCTGGAGAGACTCTGCGGGCTGTTTGGAACCGAAAACCCAAGTGACGTCTTGTCAGCCCCACACCCCCTCATCGTTAATGAGGCTTTTACACGCCAAGCCAAGGTGAGGTTTAAAGAGTGATTTGTTCGGCCGTGATGACTCCAGCAGCCAATTTGCGAAAGGTCAAGGTAGTAGATATTTGGATGTCAAAAATGATGCTGAAATGTCACCGGTGCCAATGGATCACTTTTGATCCCGGTGATGGCAGAATTTATGGTATTCTCATTAGGTGATGCTGTGAAGACCACAAAGTTAATTGAGAGTGGCTGAATGTTCCGCAGATGGACGGTTGATTGACCCTGATTTGGCTCAGCACAATCAGCTTGTACCTGAAAAACCAAATTGTATTTATGGCCCAAACTACTACTGGTATCAATCTGCTCACCACAGACTCATGTTCGGGCTGCTGTTGTTACACCATATTGTTTTGCATTATTAGTGTTTAGCGTATATCTTAGGTCTTTTAGCAATGTAGTTTGCCGTTTGTTTAGCATATATCTTAGAGCCTTATATACCGTTTCTTTTTACACTTTATATTTTTGCTATTTTGCATGTAACTGGGACCCTGTGTACATAATGTTGTTCCATCTCATGTACCACATGTGATGAGAATGACAATAAAATTACTTGAACTAAAAATCTTTTGGAACAAATCCAATTCAAAATGGCTACGAAAGCTAATCAACATTGGCCGATAGATAGTCAATGAAATGTAAATAAACTGAGCTAAAATCTGGTGTGGTAGTAACTGAGAGTCATTCCCAATAAGTTTTTATTCTTCTTTTGGCTGTGTTCACAGCGAACTATCTCACATGAAGCCTTGGCAATTGTTTTTACGCCGGATGCCCTTCCTGATGCAGCCACAGACCAACGAGCTACCACAGCCCTCTGTGTGGGGCAGAGAGTGGCACCCAGGGGACTAAATGGTGGGGGTTGAGGGCCTTGTTCAAGGGCCCAGAGTAGGGCAAACACAGAGTACACAATTTCGTTCCACCTCATGTACCACATGTGATGTGAATAGGCCTGTCACAATAACATATTTTGCTGAGCGATTAATTGTCTCAGAAATTATTGCAATAGATGATAATATTGTTTGAAATTTAACAATAATTAATGGTCAAATTTTAGAAGAAATGTTGATTTGTGTGGAGTGCAATACCTTTTTAACCACCTGATGGTAGTATAAGACTGTTTGAACCAAAGGTTGGACAAAACGTAACTGTCCAAAGGTTGGACAATTGAGCAGCGTGTCTCTTTAAGAAAAATGGGAGGGAGGGCTCTTGATGTGACATGGGCTGACATGGTGATATGGTGGACGCTCAGTGATTTTAGCTCTTTAGCAAAGCTTTTAATAAAAAAATAGTAAACAAGTTCTCAGCTTCTTTTTGCACAGGAAAAACAACTTTTTACACCGAGGCCTGGGTTTCAACCATGACATTTGGAGCTTTGACAAGACGGAAATTTATTCCCGAGGTTGGCCTGTTAGCTTAGCTCGTAGCTTAGATTCTCAGCTTAGCTGCTTTTAACGATCCAAAATCACGATTTTGGATGGATGGAAGGATAGATGATGTACGATCCAAAATCCCGATTTTGGAAGGTTAAAACGGATTTTAAAGCGAAAGGAGAAAGGAAGGGTTCAGTGAAGAGCCATGTCTTCAGTAGAAAAAGAGAGACACGAACAAACGATAAAGCCGAAAAATGAAAATGAGGTTGATAATTTTCATCATGCAATTAATTGATTTATTTTTTATTGCGACAGGCCTAGATGCGAATGACAATAAAACCTACTTGTACTTGAAACGAGGGTGGAGGCAGGTGTGAGTGCTTCACCTCTCCCACCCACATTTTGATGTTAGTACAGGAGTTGAACTGGCGCCTTTCCGATCACAGGCCCACCTTCTCTAACCTCTGTGCCACCACTCCCCCGGTCAATCACAATAAGTACTCCTGCAATATTGCATGATATTAAGCTACAATTCCATCATTTCCCATAAGATGATTGTACTCTAAAGCTCTGGCATGAAAAGGGGTGGGAAATACGCATTCCTTCAAAGAATGCTAGGCCTGTAATTATTTTATGCTTTTATGCACATATCACATTGAGATGGAAAACATAAAAGTGTTTCTTTAAGGAGAAACAGAGGAAATCACCTGGATCAAAGTGTGCTTTGGCACTGCGACGTGACTGAACTGCTCATGCCTTTAAACAAAATCACATGTGATCTAGTGGCAGCGAGCTCGCCCTGTATTGTTTCCAAAAAGTCCTTACAGCAGGCAAAATGGAAAACATTTGCTCCGCTTGAATTTTCAGCAAAGTAAAAGAAAAGAAGAAGAAAAATTAGAGAAAGCTCAGCAATGAGCAGAGGCTAATGAAAGATGAAGGGGAGGCTTTCGAGGCAAGGCTTTGTGGCGTTCTGTGATGTGAGTTCGGTTTACCGGGAAAAATGTCCGAGGCCATTTGTTGAGGTGGCCAGGATGATCTCATGGAACAGAGCGGGTGTGTGGCTCCAAATCAACCCAACACCTCAAATAAAACAAGGCAGAAGGAGTTCAGCTCCACCAGATGAAACACTTAGCTAACTGGGAGGGCTGGAAGATGCATGTTCCATCAAAGTTTATAAAAAAAAAAAAAATAAAAATAAAAAAAAAAAATATATATATATATAATCATCCAAACTGCCTGTAGATTTTCCTCGGTGGGGAGGAATGATGTCTTTTTAATTACAGTTTGCAATTAGTAGTTTATTCGTTTCTGATGTTTTAGTCCGCCACCCTAAAGACGGGACCCACCTATGGGCGGTGCTAAGCTAACGGAGCTAAATCTGCTTCTTTGAATAGACGAGGTGGAGTTTCTGTGAAAATATAACTGTGAGGCTGTGGTTCGGCTTCATTTGTGAAAACAAAGGTGTCAAAGAGCAGCAACTCAATCAAGACTCCTTCTAGCACCTTCTAAGTACCAAAAATTACAACAAACTCTTTTCTCAACAATGTTAGGACATTTAAAATTTTTATTTTTCAAATTGCACGTCTTACTATAAGTTTTCTGTTGCTTAGTTCTGACAGCTTGAACCCACACACATGCCTGTTTATCTCGGTAAAGTTTAATTTTAGCTAACTTCTTAAAACTTTTTGACAGCCACTTGCAAACTAATGTGCTGACAATGCAGTCCTCGGTGAAAACTTTAGCTAGTATCTCACTAAAATGTGACTGTTGGAGACTTGTTGGGGAACAAATTTCATAAGGAAAAAGTAACTAAATGTTAGCTTGAGCATACCAGTGGCTATAAGCTAAAATGAGCAAAACTGCTACTAAAAGCTAAAATTAGCTAAATAAAGCTAAATGCTAATACTAAAAAAACTATTGGTGAAAAGTAAAATTTAGAATAGTCACTAAAAGCTAAAATTAGCTATATAAAAGCTAAATGCTAATATTAACAAAACTATAGCTGAAAAGTAACATTTACTAAACTAAAGCAAAAATAAAATTACCAAAATGCATTGAAAAAATTGCTAGCAGCCAAACTGTAACAGAAAACTACAATTAGCAAAGTAGTATCTGAAAGTTCAAGCTATTAAAACCTCAATTAGAAGTTAAAAAAAAACACTAATTGCTAAACTCAGATACAGTAAACAGTTTCTAAAGCTAAAATTAGCTCACATCACCTAAAACCTTAAGCAGCAAAAACTGTTACTAAAAGCTAAAATTAGTCAAATAAAAGCTAAATACTAATATCAACAAAACTAGCTGAACAGTAAAATTGATTAAACTACAGCTACTTTTTTTTTTGCCAAAACACTTACAAAAAAGCTAACAGCCAAACTGTAATGGAAAACTACAGCAAAATAGTATCTGAAAGCTCAAACTATTAAAACCTCAATTAAAAGTAAAAAATACTAATTGCTAAAACCAGATAAACAGTTTCTAAAAGCTAAACTATCAAAAACGAGCAAAACTGTTATTAAACTTAAAATTTGCTAAATAAAAGCTAAATGATAATATCAACAAAACTATAGGTGAAGAGTAAAACTTACTTAACTACTACAGCTAAAAATTTTTTTTTTCAAAATGCTTAAAGAAAAAAAATAAAATAAAACTAACAGCCAAGCTGTAATGGAAAACTACAATTAGCAAAATCTTTTTATTTATTTATTAAAACTTCAACTAAAAGCAACAATAAAATAAAATAAATAAAATACTAATTGCTAAAACAAGATAAACAGTTTTTAAAAGCTAAAATTAGCTCACAGCACCTAAAACCTAAACTAGTAAAAGTGAGTAAAATTTTGCTAAAAGCTAACTGTAGCAAAACTAAAGCTAAAAGCTACAACTAGCAAACAAATAGCTGCAAACTAAACCACGCATAAAAAGATGAAAATAGCATATTTGCATCTACTTAAGCAAGTTTTAGAAAATTGTTTAAATAACTGAAGAGGTTTTAATGTTTTTTGATGGGTAAGGCTGCCAAAGTAGGCATGATGTAGCAACAAAATAATGTGCACAGTTTAGAACAGGGCTATACAATTGGCGGCCCGTGGGCCACTTCAGTCCGGACCACCAAGGAGTTCATAAAAAAATAAAAATTGTATTTATATTTTGGGGGGCAGTTCTGGGTTTTGCATTTCTATATATTGCATTTATGATTCAATGAAACAAAATAAACACAGTTAAAATCATTGTAATAATTGGTTTATTTACATAATGATGGATGTCCGGCCTCTGAGCTGCTGGCTTTCCGTAACTGTGGCCCCCTGAGGAGTTCATTTGAATAGCCCTAGTCTAGAACATTCATTTGCAAGCTGTGCAGACATGAAAAGATTTCAAAAATTGCCCTAAAAACGAGGATAAACCTAAAATTTTGCAAGACTTCAACTGAAAATGTGCCTGTTTTATTGCAATTTTGAGTCGTCAACTAGTTTCCAACATTCACAGCTTATAGAAACACTGGCTTTTAGTTCATCGCTCCAACTTTTTTAAAGGGATAAGAGAAAGAGCTGAGCATACCTGTACCGTTTCCAACTGCCTGCAAAGTGGCGTCAGGCCCCAGGACATCAAAATCATCTTTTATTTCATCTGTAGAGAAGCAGAGAAGAAGAAGACAAAGACAGGAGGGTGAGTAATGGTGACAACGAGGCCTTTAAGAAGAAGAAGATGGTATGTGGAAAGCAATAAAGGCACCGCTGTGCGTCGCCGCGCGCCATAGCATTTTCAGCATGCTTAATGAATGCTATCGTCTGGGCCAGACAGTGACTTATTTACCTTTAACATGACAACAAGCAGCAGGGGAGGAGGAAAAAAGCCTCCACCACCAAACACGGCGATTAAATACAGCGTGGAGCACATCCACCTGAGCAATCACAGAGCTCCAGCCAACACGCAGGCTGAGCTTATTACTCCCCGGCTGTGACGGCCGCTGCAATCCTCCGCATGCACCATCACGCCGTGTTCCAGCATATGTCGTTTTGGTGGACGCTTTCATCCGACGCTGCTTCGGCTGTTGTAAGCGGACACATTTTTGTGATTTGCCACAAGCCCTGGCAGAGAGCTGGCGCCCCGCTCCTGGAACTAAAAGGAATACAAGCCAACGACCACAAATGAAGCGTTGTAGCTGCAGAAACATTTCTCGGCGGCAGAAATAACCCCCACTGGTCGGGGCAGACCTCAAGTGGGCGGGCCCGACGAGTCGACGTTTTGAAGTGAGCGACGAAAGTGAAGTCTTTAATTCTGGGGTTTACGTACAGGATGCTGAAGGAGAAAGTGCATTTTTAACCATAAGTAGAGCTCTAGGTTGCTCGTTGCCATTCAAGGTGGGCAACGATGTAAAAGCCTGTTTTGTGCATGTCTCAAAATTTTTTCACTTAATCCCCAATCACCGATAAGTGTCCCAGGAAGTACCTCTGCAGTTTTGGTCTACAAAAGCCCAGTTCTTCCAGCCTAATCAGGGTAATGGCATCCATCCTGCGCAGACAGCCAAATATTGTTTTGGCACAGGTGAGGCGGCAGTAAATAACCAGCAGATTGACAAGCTCATAAACAAACCCTCCTCTGACAAATTCTTCCCCTCTTACGGTCAACGGGAGGACACAGATCGGACAATCAGCCTAAGAAGTCCCCGGTCCCTCCTTCCTGCCTCCGTGGTACAAATTAAATCAAGGTGCTTCCGAGAACATGTGACCTTTGTTAAAAATAATAATAGAATCCTACATTGGGTTCCTTGTTAGCTCTTGTGCTACTGCTCTGACAAGGACATTACAAGTCCTGCATTGTGAAGAGTACTTTTTTTTTTCCGGATCTGATATATCTGAGAGGTTATTCAGACCTGTCATTTATAACAGTTGTTAGCTATCCACCACCATCCGAGGTGGTCCGGACCCCCTTTTCCCCTCATATGTTTGGTATTCTGAACACAATCTGTCCAGAGCCAAGCTGTAGGAGCTCCTATTGAACTGAAGTAACCCCACCAAGGCAGTAGAGTGGACATCTGGAAGTCCAGCTGATTAAAGATCATTAAATGGCCATCCTTGGGGATCTTATAAAGATACTGTTTTTTTAATTTGGTTTGTTTCGGTAAAGCAATTTAGTGAATTGTTTATTAGAATCCATTTTAGAGAAAATATCTGTTTTGGCCCGATTTTATTAATCAGAGTGGATTACCAGATGTTGTATGGCAGATCAAAGTTCATGCTCAATAATCCAGGTAAAAATGATCAAAACTGAAAGATTGCAAAAAATATGTATGAAATAGTGTAACGTGTGTTGTATTGTAGTTCGATAATTATAGGGAGTTGTTCTTTCTTTGTTTTGTTACTTGTAGATGATTATTGTTTGAATTGATTGTTTGAATGAGGGGGCAGATATAATAAGATTTTTTCTTCCTTCTGTTACCCTTCACATTGTATTTGTCTCATGTATGGGATTGTTTTGTGTTGTATTTTAAAATGAATAAATTTGTTAAAATAAATAAATAAAATAAAATAAATTAAAATAAATTGCAATAAAAATATCTGAAACAAAGATATACATACATGAAAATAGATACTGTACAGACAGGCCACATATATAAAGCAATACAAGCTAGATGTTGCATCCAGAAACATACTTCTCGAGCAGATGAAGACAACTTTGCTGATTACTCTGACACTAACATACAACATGTCCACAATCACCTGCATCACCAGTTAATGGACTCTGTCATACCAATTAGAGGAAAGTACTTAAATATAATGTTTCCTTTTCTCCACCGTGTGTGCTCATGATCAATTCCCAATAGGCCAGAAAATCAATAACAGGGTGCTTAGTCAAGGCCATCGTAGTGTTTGCAGCACATGTGGCTTTAAGTACAGAATCCAATAACACTGTGTGCAATCAGTGGCTTGTCAGGTTTTATTACACAAAAGCAGCTGAAGGCTGTAACAGTCGCCATGAAAGTCGCCTCACCCGTAAAGCCGTCTGGTTAATAGTACACATTCAGAAGCAGGAGTTTAATGTAAGGTGAAAGGGTGTGTCTTCTTCCTCTTTTATATTCAAACCGTTCTTTTCCTATTGTCCATGTTTGTTGTTGCCTTCAGGTATCTTTACACAAATTAGCTTTATCTTGTTTTTAGATTAATTTTAAACTCCTCTAAAACTTAACTTTTAAAAGTGTCTTAAGCCATAATGATAAACACACATCATTACTACCTGTATTTATTTTAGCCTTGGGCAAATGGTGTTTTAAACAAAATGCTAGCATGATGACCAATCTTATGACTTGGGACGATATTTAATTTACATACGATGTGTGTGTGCGTGTGTGTGTGTGTGGGGGGGGGGGGGGGCACATAAATGAAGAGAGGATTACCTCACTAAAGATCCTTATGTAGTTTTAAAAGTTGTTTAAACAAAGCCTAAGCCTTAAGATGGTACAAGAGACAAAATCAAGATAACCAAGAATTTATCTACATTTAGTTTTATGAAGTTTTTCCTTGGCCAAATAAATATGTCTTGAAAATTAATGCTTTTGAGAGCAATCCCTGGATAAAAGGATTTTATTTTTTATTTTATTTATTTTATAATAAACAATACCTTCTATGATTCCCAAAGTAAATATCATTTTAGCATAAAATATGTTGCAACTACAAACAAAAAAAACCAAAATGATTAAAACAATTACGGCCCTTAAACTTTGCCATTGCATATTTTAAGGCGTTTTATAAGAGCTGCTGTTTTGGTGACTTTTTGCAATATTTAGTGAAACAATCATAAGCATAGTATTGAACAAAACATCTTAAATTGAGTAGTTTGTTGTCCGACCTGCTATTATATGACATTGAAAATAAACTTACTGTACTTGCCATTGTAAATGTCACATCAGTCCAAATATGTCTAATAATGTGGAAAAAACAAATACGTTGCTTCGACGTATAACTTGCATCTAATATGCATCACCGCTGATGCGTCGCATTTGTTATGTGTCACCGCTGACATCCTAAAAACATGGGCCGGTGTTGTGCGAAAAATCGATTGGCTGACAAATGTCATTCACAAGATCATGCACGGGAAGACTTTAACAATAATTTTACAAGATTAACACTTAAAAACAATTATTTGGTTGCTCGACATTATAGCAAAGGTGTGTTTCAGTTGAACTTTTCCTTAATAAATGCACTTTAATGGTCAAATCAGCTGCATTTTGCCTGGGCGTCATGGCGAAATTCAGCTGATTTGACGTTTGCTCCTGGAGTTCCAGAGCGAGACGAAGGTGGCATCTATGGTAAGCCAAGAGTCTCATTAATAGCCACTTTTATAGCGGAGGGCTCTCTAGCAGCTGAAAATGGTAGTGTTCAATATTTTTCATGTCAGAATGAATGAAATTGTCAGATCTCAGTCAAATATTAGTCTAAAAATATGGAGCGGAAAAAAATGTATATCACTGTATTTTCCGGACTATAAGTTGCACCTTTTTGCCTAATTTGCATGTCCTGTGACTTATAGAGAGGTGAGACTTGTTTATGGATTTCCCCCCATATTTTTAGACCAATTTTTGGCTCAGATATG
>JARVJN010000905.1:15728958-15739088 GCA_031763805.1 Argolebias nigripinnis
AAAATTGTTTCTGAATCAAAAATCGTTTCTGAATCGAAAAATCGATTTTGAATCGAATCGTGACACCAAAAATCGGAATCTAATCGACTCTCCGGACACTGAGAGATTCGCACCCCTACAAAAACACATAAGCCGTTCTAATATATCACATTTTGCAGAAAACTCCTCTGCTGTCGGGCGTTGATAGAGAGGTAAGCTGGAGAACGACGGCAGCATGTGGATGGATGAAAAGAGCTTTTTAATGCAGAGGTGGAGAGAAAAGTGATGAATTACTTGAGTGAGGCGGAGGGTGGAAGAAGCCGCCGTCAGCAGACCAACCAGGCAGAGAGAGAGAGAGAAGAAGAGGGAGGAAACCATGGCTGAGAACAAAAAGGATAAAAGGCTCGGAGCGAGATCTAATGCAGGATAAATAACAGAAGTGAATCTGACTCCTCACCTGCAGACAGTGTAGTTAGCACAAGGAGTCCTGTGATTATTTATAGCCTCATAAACAAGAAGTGGTTGTGTGTTTTTCTTGGAAGCAGCTGAGCAGAAGAAATGCAGCTCCTTCCAGTTGAAAGCATCACTTCTCAGGTGTAAAACCCATAAGTCCTGGGCAGCCGAGAGGCAAAACAATCTGAAACCTGTAATTGAGGTTTTGTGTTTGTGTCACACGTGGGAAAAAAAAACCTCGTTTGCTGCCTTCGTGGAGGCGGAGCTTCAGCAGCGAGGCGGCTTTAAAAAGAGGAAAAATTACACCATATAATCATTTTGTGGGGGGTTGCCAGGCGTGAGAAGATTTGTGCTGCAAACTGCGCAAAACTGACAGAGCTCTACTGGACTGTGCAAAAGTCTTGAGTCATCTCACTACCGTTTGTAATTTGCTGCAGGACGTAGATGTTTTTTGTAATCTATAAAAAGTGAATGTTTCTGAATATATATATTTTTATCATTTGCATGTTATTTTTGCCATATTTACCTTTTTTTTTAGTCCAATGCCTGATTATCTTCATATGATTACTATATTCTTGTTAAACTGCTAAACTTTCATGATTGATTCATTAACATTAACGTAAAATATGTAGGGGAAAAGTTTAAAACTGGGTTTTTAGGTTCTTTGTGACCAGCAGCTTGTCACGAAGCCACATGATTTTATTTATTCATTATTTATTTATTCTTTTTGTTGTTGATTTGTTTTATTCTTTGGGTAATATATACAAAAAACATAATTTGACAAAGACCCAAATTAACACGTTTGATCAAATCTAGGGCTATCGTGTTTTTGCTTGTTTTATTTTATTTTATTTTTTCAGACCAAGTACAAATACTTCAGTTTGAGTACTTGCCAATATGGAGTACTGATACAGAGCAGATAAAGAGTTAGTACTTAAACATTACAGTGACTTTAGAAACACGTTTCTTTTATTAAGAGCACATCAAGCAGTCTGCTGTCTCAACAACACCAGTATTTATCTTAAAGTATCTAAATATGTACGAGTGGTATAGTGATGTTTTTACAAGTACAAGTACGAGAACTTGAGGCTGGTATTTAAATGAATACAACGATTGAATGGCAACTCTCATAAATCCATATTTTATTCATAATAAAATATGATAAATGTATTAAATATTGACACTGAGTAATTGTACCGTTTGTTGAAAAATGAAAGGAGGTCTTTCTAAGATGGATGGCAGCGTCACAGCTCAGGAAAAGTTTGAACTTCCTCTTTTAACGACCAGTTTCTGGATGGGTTCCTCTCCTCTACAGAGGACGTGGCGCCCCAAATTAGGGATGATACGGTGAACTGTGTTTACAGATGATGATCTGTGGAAGTTCCTGGGTCCAGAACAGAACTGGACCTGGTTTTTAATGCAGTGGCCCCAGAGGGCCCCAGGTCTGACTTTCAGCCTTTTCCTTTGATATCAGAGATGTCTCCAGATCTTTTAAATGTTTTGGGGACGTTTTGATAACTGATGAGGTCATCACTTTTTATTGAGGAATGTTGTTCTGAAATAGTTTCACTGTTTTCAGTCAGTTTTTGGCAGACGGGAACCTCGGCCCATTTTTACTTCTGAGAATGAGATGAGAATCACTTTGTTCGAGATAAAGTTGAGCCCTAAATGTGAAAAATCTAGGACGCTGTTTAAATTGTAGAAACAAAATGCATTTGCAAATCTTATAAACACATGTTTTATTCACAGTGGCACACATTAAACGCGTTAATGTTGGAACTCAGAAACCACTTTGTTGGAGAAAAACGGATACATCTCATCAATCTCATATTTTACGTCTTGTCTGTGAATTAGACTAACAAAGATCTTGAGAAACCCCTACTGTTAAGGTGTGAGGTGTGATTTGTCAATTTACATACTTGTGTGCCTTCTGTCAGTAAAAAAATAGCCTTACTTCCACACGATGCACTTTGAATTGAGAGAGCTACTCGGGTGTGAGGTGTGATTTGTCAATTTACATATGTGTGTGTGTGTTATCTCAGCCTTCAATTTACATGGGTAGGTGTGTGTGTCTTCTCACAGCCTAAAGCATTACTACCAAACTCTCCTCTTTGAATTGAGAAAGCTCCCCGGATGAGAAGTGAAACGTCTTCTGTTACAAATAAAGTCCTGTTGTTTCTCTATTGAACGCCTTTTTTTTTTTTTTTTTTTTACTTCTGAGAAGTTCAACCTTTCTAAAATGCTCTTTTAATAACGAGTCCTCATGCCAACCTGTTGCCAATTATAAAACGCTCCACCAGCTGCTTCTTTTGTTTCAACGGACCCGGCTGTTTGACGTGCATCAGCGCCATCAAAGTCAAATGTATCCGTTTTTCTCCAACAAAGTGGTTTCTGAGTTCCAACATTAATATCTTTAATGTGAATAAAATATGGGTTTATATTTGCGAAAGCATTTTGTTTCCACAATTTAAACAACGTCCTAGATTTTTCACATTTAGGGCTCTACTTTATCTCGAACAAAGTGATTCTCATAAAGATGTAACCTATAATTGTACAATAATGTGTCTCTGACGTCCTGTCACATTTTTTGTGGATTTTTACCTTCGACTGCTGTTTTTCATCTTTTGTTCTCCACTTGTCCTTTTATTCCTTCCCTTTTTTTTGTTTTGCTTTTAAGTCCAACCTTTTTTTTTTTTTTTTTTTGATAGCAGCTTTTATCGCCTTCATCCCAAAACGCTTCACTTCACCCTGAGTACACGCACGCTGAGCAGAAGTGGCTCCTGTGGGATTTGATCCCGTCACCCTGACAGATAACAGCAGCGCCCATTTAGCGTCAGCAGCACTCACTGCCAGAGAGTGGGGTTAAAGTCGCATCAGGGCCACCCGTGCAACTAAAAACTCTTTCTCTCAAGGCTCTTTGGATGAAAGCTCCAAACTGCAGCTGTAGGTAATGATTTTTTTTTTTTATAAAATGCCCCCCACCCATACTCTACAAATGATATATAGAATGAGCAGCACAGATATAGAGCTGCTATTCTGTGACAGGCGACTGCTGTATTGTCAGGGGTGATAACATTTTCTGTGAGCTGCAGACAGCTTCTCCCTCGCTGCTCCTAGAGGAGGTTAAGCCTCGTAGCTTGTGGCCTGTGAAACAGAGAGGAAGAGCTCCCGTGTGTGTGCGTGCATCAGAGACAGAAACAGGAAGCTGTGAAAGAGACACACACACATAAAATGGAAAGAGATTAATGACTGCTCAACATGTGGGTCAGCTTCAATGTAAACCTGGAAGGATAAAATGGGGTTAAAGATCAATGAGACATCAGTTTGAGATCTAATCCATATAAACTGCTTCACCTGTGTGTTTCCCAGGTGCGATGGGTTAAATGCAGAGAACCAATTTCGTCATTGTATGGGAACATACAATGATGACATGATATAGTACTTTAAATGACCATTTTATGCTGAGGTGGCCCCACAAAAAAAAAAAAAGCCCAATCTCTGGAGGCTGGAAGAAATATTCACAGCTCAGGTTTGATTTGAATGAAAGCCTAAATCAACCCTACGGATTTAAAAATGTTCCAAACTTTCAGCTTTCTGTCAGGACTAAGTTGAACAATTTCAGGAACCCCATTGATCAATCAAAACAGCCAAATTTGGTTAGCTAGAAGAAATAATTACTTTGTACAACAATATCCAGTCAGGTCATCTGGACATTTATTTTATTGCTGAGATTTTTTGTTCTTCATCCAAAGGACTTCTTCAGTCCAAGGAGTCACAAACACACTAGAGTCCCACAAGCACCAACTCCCATAGTGGGAAAAAACAGTTTGCTGGTGATAAAATGGCTTCTGGTGCCCTCCCTCTCCCCCGTCACCTCCTCTAAGGCAACCATAGCCAAAGTGGTTCAAAACACCAAAGTTCATGCTCGATAATCCAGGTACAAACCCAGCAATGTTCAGTCAAGTCATCTGCACAATTTCTTCTTTTTTTCCTGAGACTTTTTATCCTTCATCCAATTCATTCATTTTGACTGTCCTTTGTGGCTCCTTGGACTGAAGAAGTCCTTTGGATGAAAGACGAAACGTCTCAGTAAAAAATAATAAATAAATTAAAATAAACTGTCCAGATGACCTGACTGAACATTGTTGGATTTGTACCTGGATTATCGAGCATGAACTTTGGTGTTTTGAACCACTTTGGCTATGGTTGCCTTAAAGGAGTTCACAGGGAAGAGGGCGGGCACCAGAAGCCATCATATCACCAGCAAACTGTTTTTTTTTCTTCATTATGGGAGTTGGTGCTTGTGGGACTCCAGTTTGTTTGTGACTCCTTGAATTGAAGAAGTCCTTTGGATGAAGGATGAAACGTCTCAGAAAAAAAGAAAAGAAAAAAAGAAACTGTCCAGATGACCTGACTGAACTTTGTTGGATTTGTACCTGGATTGTTGAGCATGAACTTTGAAGAAATAATCACCCACCAAGTTTGGTATTACTGACAGTCCATATCAGCTCAAAAGCTCTAAAATATTTTCAAACAAATCAAAATCCACATTCTAGCTACCAGTTTAAGGCTAGAAAGCTAGCATGAATGGTAATCTTTAATAGACAACAGTCTAAATCAGACCAGTATGGCTGCTTATTATTGGTAAAATATCATTTATCAGCTGACAGAGCTGTAAACCTCTGCCACCATGATTTCTTCAATGGTTCGGTCTCTTCAAATAAAAAAAATAAAAACACACACATGCATGCACACAAACACACACACACACACCTCTCCCTTTGTTACCCAGACCATCTATCTGCTTTTCTCTCCGGTTTGGCCTGGACTGGGAGGGCAGAGGAGGTGATGGAGAAGAGTAAGGGGGGTAAAGAGGAGGAGGAGGTGGTGGGTGTTTTAAAACAGAGGCTGAAAACAAAGGCCCCTCCTGAGGCCGGCCCCCTGCCCGAAGGATCACCTAGTCCCAGGCTACCCTGCTCCACTTTTCCCACGCTAACCTCCGGCCTCATTTGCATCCCCTGCTGCCCCTCGCAGCGATTATTTTCAGGTGAGCTGCTCTCTATAGAGGCTTATGTGTGGACGTCCCCGTTTGTGTCTATGTGAATGTGTGTCTTTAGGTGGTTTTATACCCCCGGGTGTATCCATGAGTCCTGGTGTGTTTGTGAGCGTCCACCCCCCTCCCCTGATCCTGCTCTTAATTACGACTGACTGGCACCAGACACAATCGCCCCCTTAATTCGTTCGCTCCCCGCCTCCAGCAGCCCGCGGTGACCCGAATCATCTCCCAGCAGCAGCTGGATGAGGACAACCTTGTCTGTACGCGATGACGACTACAGACGGCGATGGCTGGGACAGAGTTGCGCTGTCTTCCTCCTCTACGAACACTGCTCGGACTGTCGGCGCTATTATACGGCCCTTTTCTATAGGCTACAACAACCCTCTGTGAGCTACTGTATGAGTCCCAGCGCTGCGAGAAGCAGCAGCGTGTCCTATTCATTCATTACCACAGCTGTCGCACACGTTAACTAGGCTCAACAGTCAACAGCGTGAACACTACAGGCTACAACACAGTCATAAAGAGCAATAATGGAGCCTACAGCACGCTCACTGCAGGACGTCAGCACCATTCTACGGCGCACAAGCCGTTAGTATACAATGCAAAAACAAACTACTACGTTATCCTTTTATTTTCATCTGAAACTCCCTTTTAGTACCCATCTATACCGTGATGCCATGCTACTTTACCTATTGTATGCTGCTTACTGATTAGTTCTTTCCAATTACTCTGAATTTCCGCGCAAATGTGACCTGAAAATTCATGAGATTTTTTTTTTTTTTTTTACAGAAGTCCTAAAATTAGATCAAACAAACCTAATTAAACATATGGGACTGGGTTACTTTGTTAAATTATTTATTTGTTGCAAGGGAGCGACTCAGTACTGCGTGGTGACAGAAGCGCGCCAAATTTCCACAAATTCAAGCAAAGCTGCACTTTCTGCTTGTAAATGTTCGGAGTAAAGGTACTCTTTCTTGTATTTCATCCACAAGTAAAGGGATTTTATTAGTATGTTTTAGTATTTGTGACAACTACACATATTTTAGGGAGATTTAGGAAAAACATCTTTCAGTGGTAGCTATGGATGCGCTTCACAATGATATCAAATATCCCAAGTTAGATGCATCTGAACATTATGTGATCATAACGCTTCGTTCTTGACCTTGCACACGGCCCCTTGGCACAACAAGCTGCGCTCAGGGTCGATGCATTTATGTAAAAATGTTCAGATTGTTCTCCCAAACAGACCTGAACTGTCACCCCAGCTGTGCCGGTGCCTTGTTCCTCCCACTGAGCGTTGCAGACAGAAAGCCCACTGATCTCAGCCACAGCGCTTCTTTACAGAGGCAACAAACAGACACAAACAGCGTTTGTCCTGCTGCAGCCGGGAGCCACGGCTCATGGCGGCACCTTATTATTTCCCATCATCCCGGGCTGCGAACTCTGCGAAAGGTAGCTACAAGGCAGGAAACAAACACGCACATGCCTAATATAATTGTCAGAGCCCGTCCCTCCCCGACTTAAAGCGGAGTCAGAGAAGGGTAATTATTGTGTATCCGAATGGGAGGATGCAACCAACTCTGGCTCTGATTAAAGGGGACAGGAGAGGAGTGTTGCCTCCCTCTTGCAAGCCAGCATTTAGGAAGAGGCGCACCTTTCACTGGCCAAACAATGTCTGTCAGCCGCTATCAAAAGCTGCTGTGGGAGGTAGCCAAGGTGCACAAGCTGCACTGAGAAATGGACACAAATTGGGCGAAAAGAGCCCTAACTCTGAAAATGTTACACTTACAGCAGGTTTGTGTCATGAATCATGGTGTCAGGTGGAGGAAATCCAGATTATGTTGTACCTGGCAGCTCTTTGGAGAAACAGAACATGAGAAAATAATCCTTCGCATGAGGAGGGAAAAGAAAGGAGGAAAGATCCTGTCAAAATTGGTCTTGTCAGAGCTTTTTAGTTGGGCTCTGTGTCACGCTACGCTCCTCGTCCTGCTTCACTCCCTTCACCTCGTTTCTCCTCCCCAGAGGTTACCATCTGCACACCGAACCCATCCTCCATCCCTGCTGCACACTTCACCAAGGTCTGGTTATTTTATTATTATTATTTCTGAATAAAAAAGATCACATTCTTCCCTTAGATCAGAGATGGGCAACAGTTTTTCTCTCTTAAAGGGTCATATCAAGACATTTAAAGCAATCAAAGGGTATAGGGAATCAGAATTTTTTTTATTGATGACAGATAATCTAGAAGACATTTTTCAGGCTTTTTCTTGTTGTAGCATAGTTAGCATGCTTTATAAAATCAAATTTCCAATATCCTTTAGGATTATAAGACATATTCTGTAAACTAGCTACTGTGACATTACAGGTGATCCCCGACTTATGAGCGAGTTCCGTTCCTATGAATCGGTCGTAAGTCGAAAATACGTAAGTAGGAATGCACAACACGTGTCGTTCATAAGTCCGGATTTTTGGTCGTAAGTCAGAAAATGTATGCTAGCGCTGCGCCAAACACCCGTTTTTCAACAAACGGTGTGAAGGGTTTCAACAAACGGTGTTTGGATGGTTCATAAACATGCACAGAGCTTTGTTTACAAACGGTTAGCTAACACACTTTCATCTAAAAACACATACTAGTGCTGTATTTTCTGTACAACTTTACTGTTCGTTAGTCCGTTCGTAAGTCTGGAATGTCGTAAGTCGATGACATTGCAAGTCGGGGATCACCTGTATATGAAACATGTTAGCTTAACATGCTATACATGTTAGCTTAACATGCTATACATGTTAGCGCAAATATGTAAAACAAACTTAGTTATTTGTGTTTCTGAGTCTTTCAGGTTTAGTCTAGTTCTGGAAAGGATCATAACTGTAAGAAAAAAAAAGAAAAATCACAGTAATGCCAGTTTAATCTGTGATATGTGACTTATCTGTGCTGCTAGTGCTGATTATCCATGCTGCTGATCTCATGCTGCTGATTATCTTATGCTGGTTTATTCATTCATACCTATCTGCTCACACAGACTCATGTTCGGGCTGCTGTTGTTACGTTGTATTGTTTTACATTATTAGTGTTTAGTGTATATCTTAGCTCTTGTAGCGTATCGGTTAGCATACATTTTAAAGTATATCTTAATCCTTATTTACTATTCTTTTTAAACTAAATTTTGCTATTTGGGGGAGTAACTGGGACACTGTACATAATTTCATTCCACCTCATGTACCACATGTGTTGGAAACGACAATAAAATTGACTTGAACTTGAAACATGCTGAAGACATAAATATAAAAACATCCTTAAAAATGTTTTTCAAGTTTTGTAAGATGTTTAATTTAAATTAAATTAAATCAAGGCTTGTTGATAAATCATTGGTTTTCTTAATCAATCTATTAAAAAATGTTGTTTTCTTTTGAACAAAGTACATCGGGGGGCCCAATGGCAATTGTCCAAGGGCCATTTTTGGCCCTCGGGCCTTAAGTTACCCACGTCTGCCTTAGATTCACCTCTGAAGGTAAAACAAAAAACCAAGGGTGGGTCCTCTCATCCGCCTTTGAAGTTCAAAGGAAGGAAGTTGGCCGCCGCTCGAGACGTTGCAGCTAATTGTCCGTGGCAAATGCAAAAGCATGATCATAGAGCAAAGTGAAATCACATGACGACAAAACTGGGAACATATGCAGAAATCTCATTTAGTAAACAAATTAGCTTAAAAAAAAAAAAAAAAGAAGGAGACACAAATCTGTCTTCTTGCACGCCGAGTCGAGTTACCGAGTCGTGGAGGATGATCGTCTCGACTCAATTTTGGAAAATTACTGCACCATCCCCACATGTTGCACCCCCCAACCCCCTGAGAGAGTGCAGGAGAAGAAAGAAGTGAGGAAGAAAAAAAAACTTATCAGCAGCTACTCCTCCTTCATTTTATTTCATTTATGAATTACAAGGGAAGATGCCATTATATATTATTAATTCTCTGCTGTTGCTTTGGCTCTGGCTGCTGCGGCGGTGAGCTGCGGATGTCGGCGGCGGTGTAATTACGTTCTAGCCGGGCAGCCATCCGTTTCCTTTCAAAAATTTACAGGATTCCTAATCACGTTGCTCATTTGGGTGCACGGTGGCGGGGACGGCGAAACACAAACAGGGGCACGTCTGTTTGCACGGGAACACCTGCTTAGCATTGATAGCAGATGTCAGTCAGTGAACTGAACAAAAAAAAAATTTAATAAATAAAGTGCAGCGAAGGGAGGGGGTGGAATTAAAAATGCAAGCATCACCAACTTCTTATTATTTACTTACTCTGAAAATGAACTAGCGGGATTGGGGAAGGAAAATCCTGGCAAACGCCAGGGAAGCTGTGCTTCGCACTCCTTCGTCTTCCTTCCTGCAAATCTCTTTCCACCCCCCCACGTTTTAAATCCAACTCAGTAGTGAGCATCAAGAAGCATTTTTTAACCTTCCACTGTTTTCCTGTCTCTGCATCGAGCGCAGGAGTTTTATATTTCTATCCGTTTGCATCAGTCATTGCTGCATTATTCATTTGCATTACAGCGTGCAGTGGTAATTAAATTTTTGCCTCGGATGCTGTTGTGTTTGAATGAAATGTGTATATTTTAATGTGTGGGGGGGGGGGGGTGCACAATTATTAATATG
>JARVJN010000905.1:16749075-16762935 GCA_031763805.1 Argolebias nigripinnis
TCATCATTCTTTAGTTTGTAGCAGGTCGCTTTCGTAAATGAGCCTTCGAGGCTCAATGAGATTTACCTGACTAAATTAAGGTTGAATGAAAAAATGTCCAAAATATACACATTTTATTCCCCACAGTCCAAAAGACAACGTGCACTAATAGAATTCATATATTTGGTATTTTGATCAATAACTACACGTAGTTGTTTTACAGATGAGATTTTGTTGTAGTTTTCCACAGCATTTACTCAGAAACGTAGCTTTAATCAGTTTATTGTTGTTCAGGTCATTTTAAAAAAAAGAAATGGGGGCGGGGACAGCAAAATATCAACATTTTCACAAAGGCACACATTCTTATTATTCGTGACGCGGCGGATGACGATGCTCCTCTGAGGTGAAACTCCAGAGGTGCGACGGTGACGAATGGGCGGTTCAGGGGGCGGGTGTCGATACGACCTCGGGACACTCGGCTGTGAAAACACACGAGGACACCGGTGAAAAAAAACGAAACAGCTTCTGGAAGAACTGCGGTTTGAGACGAGCGGACGTTGGCGACGTACCGCTCTTTGGCAGGATGACGGTGTTTTCGGGGTTGATGCCGTTGCTCAGAGAAAACTGGATGAACTTCTGCTGCAGGTCTTCGCTGACCTCGGGAGTTCGGCCTGAAACAACAACGTGAACGTCTCTCATCTCAGACTGTTGGTGTTCCCGTCAGGCTCGGTGCGTTACTTACTGTACAGCTTGATGAGGGCTTCAGACACTCCCTCCTTCGTCTTGAGGGTGTAGTCCAGAGCGTAGTTATCGTACACGGCGTCCACGACGCGCATGTCGTTGTCGTTGTTCCAAACTGAGGATCGCAGAAGAATTTACATGAACAAACGCTTCTCTTGGCCCTCGTGTGTGTGTTTTGGTTGTGCGTGCACTCACCTGGGTTGTAGAAGGTGAAGCGTCCAGGGGTTTCTGTCTTCTTGGCCAGCTGAGTCATTCTCCAGCACGACCCGTCTTCCCTTCACAGGAGAACAACAAATACGTCTTCCCAAGAATCGTTCGGTTTGGTTCATTGAATGCATCTTTAGGAATTTAAAACCTACTTCAGGTTGGCATAGGACAGGTGCAGGTCTCCCTCCTCGGTAGGCGTGAACATGGCCGTTCCAACCTTCATGGTCTCTTTGTGGTCCACAAACCACTGGGCGTTGCTTGCAAAACCAACCAAGTACCACTTACCTGCAAACTAAAAGAGAACGGGTAAGAGTTGAGAGCTGTATTACTCAAAGTGAACGCACAGCTGCAGAACTGACCTATTTGTTCGTCTCTTACCTTCTCCAGGCTGAAGTCTTGCATGGGCACGATCTCTGCGCACGCAGCCATCACGCACATCAGTGCGGCCATCGCCCTCAGCATCGTGGTCCTCATGGCTTCTCGTGGTCAGGAGTGTCGGGGATATGCAGGGGTAAGCAGCCGGCCGAGGCGTCTTTATACACTTCTGCAGCATCCTCCCCCCTCCTCTTGTCTCCTCCCATCTTCTGCTGCTGGCATTACAAAAACCATCTGGCTCTTTCCCCGTGGAATGTTGTTACACAACTGGCACATGTGCACGAAGACGAGAGACCTGACTGTTGTTCTTTCAAATGGAAAGACACAATTCACCACAGTCATTCAACACTAATCGGGTCGCTAAAATACAAACATGGCTCCAACTCAATCAATTTTACAGTTTTATAAGTTAAAATCTGACGTAGAGTCATTAAAATAAAACTCTGAGGGTGACGAGATGGTGCTGAACGTTACCGTCGACGCATTTTCTCAACATAAGATGATCTTTATCTACGAGTCTGGCATGGAATGAGTTGATGCATTCCTCCTGCTTGGTCTTCGAGTTTCTAAAAGTTTTTTTTTTTTAAAGTGTGGCATCTGGAGGAAATGGCTCTGCAGAAAGAACTGAATAGACTAATTTCAATTAAAATCAGTGGATTTAATCCTGAATGCAAATTAACCGTGAACTCTTTATTTTGCAGATTTGTGCTGAATCAGAGCTTGTTTTGTAACGAGACCTGGCAGGCACAATCCTGCAATGAGCTGCTTGCATAACACACACACACACACACACACACATGACCCTTTAAAACCGCACTCTGTATGAACAAACTTTCTGGACCCCTTTGGGGATTTAAACCTGGATTTTATTATCTCCAGCTCCACTCTTTCTGTGTTCCTACTCACAAGCCAAATTACTAAAAGACTCAAAAACTTGAATCTCTGAATTTAAACGAAACCTCTGTATGTAATTGTACCACAAATTATATCATTATCACCTATATCTGTGTGGGCGTGGCTTGATTTTAATGAATCACTCCAAGAAACATCGTTGGATGTATCTTTATAACTGATTAACTTTTGGAGTCAATCCAGTTTATGTTAGCTGTCACAGATGATCCGATGTTAGCTAACACAAAAGGTCTATAACACAGTCAATTTTATGAATATTGAGCTATAATTTGATGTGGTAGTAGCTGAGAGTCATCCACAACACATACTCTGAGCGTGATATTGACCACAATGGCTACAGCCCCATCCTTCTCATCCTAAGATGATGTCGGTTTTGATAAATCTGTTAAGCATTTACCTTAAATAAGTTTTACATACAGACTTGAAAACACGGTTTTATTTTCTTCATGTTACTTTATTTGTTTGTCAAAGGAATTTGCATTTTTAAAGTGTGGCTTCAGCCTTGAATCAATGTTCTTGAGTGGCTGGCTCCACCTCCTCAGCATGTGGGGACACAGTCTGCAAAACAAGAAGCTGCACTTGAAGTCAGAACTCATGCAGATGTTCTCGGCACGCAGCGAAAATGGGAAAACATGTTGACAAAGTTTGAAAACAAGGTTCGTTTCACAAGTTGAGTGGGCCAAGTTCACAGCCAGGAGCAATCTCAGGTGTGACGAAGAGACTCGTTCAATGTCCAGAAGACTTAAATTTGATTTTACCGCAGGAAAGTTCACATAAACAAAATAACTGGGACAAAATTTCATGCAGAAACAAAATGTGAGCAATTGGATAATTTTAAAACGTTATTTAGCTTCTTACTGTTGCTGTTTAATGTTATTAGGAAAACATGCCGCAAGCAACCGAAAGTAATCTTTAATTCCTCACAAAGCAGGAAAAATATAAAAATTATGGGAAAACTCGTTCCAGGTAGCTGTTTTTCAATTTGCTGTGTGGTGAAATGAAAATATGTTCTTAAAAACTCCAGTAAGCAGAGTCAAGTTTAGGCCTGTAGGACAAAAATCATTTTGAGAGCTGTTTGTTCAGCTCAGAGAAACACAAATCAAAGTTTGTTTGACTGCTAAAGCGTCATGGTGCTCTGCTGCTCTCTGCAGAAATTTTGTTTTTATGCCTAATGCATCACTAGAAAACATATGAAATTTTGGCATCAAGTTTTAGATGCTAAAAAAATTAAATTTCCTGCAAAAATGCAATGTGAATGCTTTTTGTGGAAGAACTTACGGAAAAACAGCTGAAATTATAAAGAGCCAACCTAAAATAGCAGAAGAAAGCAGATATTTGCTCAAATGGGCTTAAATGAGCCGAAATGAGAACAAAAATTAGGAACTCAACTTAAAAAAAGCTACAATTTGCACACACACACAAAAAAAAAAAATTCTAAAAAGTAGCCGAAAAGTACAAGGGAGGAAGTGGAAAGAGTTGAATTGAGATTTTAAAAATGTGGAATTAGCTGAAAAAGATTAAATTTGCATTAAAACTGCTAAATAGTAGCTGAAATAGCAGGAAAAAGCTGAAACTAGCTGAAAAGCTGAAAGGAGCATGGCAGGCGAACTTAGCAGAAAGAAGTTAATTAAAATCAGAACAAGCGCTCAATACAAAAAGTTAATTAAGCTGAAAGTAGTAGGGATTACCATGAAAAACTTGAATTTTTCTGAAAACAAATTAAATTAGCTAAAGTATTTCTAAAAAGGTAGCTGAAAATGTAGAACAAGTTTAAATTAGCAGAAGAAAGCAGAAAGAACATGTTTGCTCAGTTAGGCTGAAAGAAGTAGAAATTAAAAGTAGAAATTAGCACAAATAAACAGCTGAAAAGTAGCTAAAAAACTTGAAAGAAGCTGAACTTACAAGAAGGAAATGGAGAGTACATTTTTGCTGAATTAGCTGAAAAGGTTTAAATTAGCACGAAAACATGCAGCTAAATAGTTGCTGAAATAGTGGAAAAAGCTAAAACTTGCATAAATCAGTTGAAAGGAGCACAACAAGCTGAAATTAGCAGAAATCAGTTAGAAACACAAAAATGTTGTAGTTAGCAGAAAGAACCTGAAAGGAGCACAAAACAGCTGAAAAACAGCTGAAAGTAGTTGAAAAACATTTGAATATGCACAAAGAAGCTTAAAGAAGCTGAAGCAGAACAAAATGTGAAAGGAGCAGTAAAAGGTTGTAAACACATCTAAAGATTTTGAAGGATGTAAAATAAGCTCAATGCATTTTCTATGAGGGAAAAAAGTGGCAGAAAAGTCTAAATATTTCAAAAAGCTAAAGCTGCACCAATGCCTAAAGTCGTAGCAGGATTGTCCTGAAAGAGCTGAACGTTTTGATTTATGATTGATTTGTTGAAATAACACAAAAACTGTGGAACAGGAAAGATGTTGAAAAACATACGGAAGAAAAAATGATCACAATAGTGTGAATGCTTCATAAGCGTTCACACTATTATTTTGAAAAGTACAAAAGTTACAAAGTCATGGCACCTGTCTCCTGATGTGCAAAACATTTTTACGTACGAACGGCTAAAATTGTGGCACTAAGTATTCAGTAGGAATGAGATTCCATAGAACATAAAGGAAAAATTAAAAACAGGACAACAACAGAGGGCATGCTGAGTTCATTCACATGAGTTGAAACTGTGGTCATGTTTGTGTCTTTCTGGTGATACAGTTTTGTCTGTAGGGACATCTAGTGTTTAGGAGGAGTACTGCAACGAGTGCAACGCATCGTGTTTCTGCAAACAGCAGCTTTGCTGGGTCGATGTCACAGCCTGCGTGCTCTTTGATGTTCTGGTAGTGAAGATTTGTGTTTGTAGAGTAAACGGACTGATCAGAGCTCTGGTTGTTGCCGTTTTAGGGTCTGGCCATCCTCTGCGAAACCATTGAGGACTGCTGGGACCACGAGGCCGAGGCCCGCCTGTCTGCCGGCTGCGTCGAGGAGCGCATCGGCCAAATGCAGCGCCAGGCCCCCGTCGTCGGCCCCGAGGAGATCGTCACTGTGGTCACCATGGTGACAAACGTTGACCTCCCGCCCAAAGAGTCCAGCTTATGATCAGCCAACCAACCAACCGACGACTGGAAACCAACACGAGAGGATTAGACGGCCGGCCCTGGCTGGTTGGCGTTTTATTTACGTTTTCCTTTTTTTACGCTCATCTCCTCTTCTTCTCGGTTCCTTTTTAAGTGCGGGCCGCTACTTCAGGAAACAGCCGGCACCCACCTCACCCACATCCGTCGGGATCCGCCTCGTTTTTGATACGCGTGCCTGAGGATTTTTAACTTTTTTTTTTTCTTTCTCTTTCTTCTCTCCGAAGAGGACGATTCTGGACACACTCGACAAACTGTTTGATCATGTATCTTTTATTTTTATTTTTATAAATACTCGTTGGATTTCATTCGGAGGATCTAGCGGAGCGTTTTCATCGTTTTGGTGTTAACAACGAAATGGAGAGAGTGGGGGGGAAATATAAAACAAAAGACGAGAACTCGAGCTCCCGATACATTAGCTGTTTTCTTGTGAGCGTTCCTTTGAAGAATCGACTATCGTTCTGCCAATAAGCAACAGCTTCTGAATGTTTATAGTGTAATGCTGCTGTACATAGTGTATCATGAACTTGGTAATCAGCTTCTTTTAAATCTGGGAGGGGGACTGGGGAGGGGGCTCCATTTTCAAGCATTATGACAATAGAAACCATAAACCTCCTTCAACCAGGTATACCTCAGTTCAAATGAGTCCCTCTTCACCAGACGACCTGCCATCGGACACGACGCTCACTAAAGGATTTCCTCCCCTTCGCTCTCGTAGCTGGCTTTGAGTTTTATTGGTAGGTGGATGAATTGTCATTTATTGTTTGTTTTCCACTTGCTCTTTCAGCTGCTGACAAGTTTAATGATCAAAACTGGAAACACTGACTGATTTTAATATTTGGTTTCACAGCTGAGATGTCAAACGCTCGATCCGTGCTTTTATTTTGTAAAAAAAAAAAGAAGAAAAAAAAGAATAATTTTTAATATGTTAGCTAGAGATAAGCAGATGGACAAGTCGCTCAGTATTGTTACCAGCTTCATCTAAGGCGTCGGATCTGAAGCCCTTCGTGTATTTAGCTGAGCCAGTTTTGATTTGATTGCACACACATCTTTTATTTAGTTTTTTTAATTCTATCATGAGTTTCTGCTCTTTTTTGATACACCTCAGGAATCTTTGCTACCCACCTCCTCATCCTCACCTGTCTGGAACTGGAGCACTTCCTTTCTTTGTCTCATATTGGAGCCTGGTCAGGCTCAGACACTAAAACTACATTTACTTCTCTCCCAGCTTTAGATAATCTTTTTTTTTTTTTTCATTTAGTCCACGTTGTTTATGAATGAACTGTCACACCGTGGACTTCTGGGGACCCCTGAAAACCGAAAGGATAATCAGACTTTTTTTCTTCTTCAGCCACACAAAAACATAAACAATTTATTGTCCCTCACACAAACACTAACCAAGTTGGACAAGCCGAACCCCTTCATCCTGGTGCCATTTTTACCTGTCCATGTGTTACTCTTGTAGATGTCAGGCCAAACGGATGTATCTGTCACTGCTGTGACTTTTTTTTGAGTCTTTATTTCCTCTGAGGGATGTTGAACACCGGTGCCGGCAGATCTGCATTCTCTCCTCAAGCTTTTATTTTGGGGTAATTAAAGGGTGAGGAGTTCAAAGGGCGCAGTTTAAAACTTAATGCGGAAAAACAAGGAAACTTCTTTAGGCAAAAATCACATTTAATGCGTGGACACGCTTTCCTTGCTTGGCATTCTCGGAAAACGCCATACTGTAACGCAAGATGAGAAATACAGTGGGGGAATTAGTTGTTTAAAGCTTTGTTGTCACCAAATTATACGAGGATGGCAGGGGATTGAAAATAATTGTAAGTCTCCCAAACAGCACATGGTCTAAACGGCTCCAATTTCATCAAACAAGCTGAGAGTAATGCACATGCACACGTACAGTAAGTGATTAGGTTGTCATTACCTGAAAGTTTTCAGTTGGTTTATTATTGCATAATAATTTAACATCACAACAAAATCTGATTACTTTCATTGTTAAGAAAATGTTTAAAAAATACTACAATTGTTAAGGATAGGCATGGTATTGGTATCAGCCGATAATAGTGATAAAGTTAAATATTGGACATCGGCCATTCCAACAAAATAACTCATCAATATAAAAGACGCTGTTTTTTATATATATTTATATAGTGTTTCATCATTTTCAGCTCCCTTTTTGGCATCTGCATCTTTTTGGCATTTGGTAGCAGGCCAAATTAACAAAGACCATGCAGAATAATGTAGTATTTGAATTCCACAGCAGAGAAATCTATGTAGTCTCTGTAAGTAGGTCTAGGTCCAGATCTCTCTTGTAAATGAGTCCACGAGGTTCAATGGGATTAACTTGTATTAAAAAAAAGTTTGAATGAAAAGTAGGTGTAGGAAAAAAAATCTGCGTTCGTATCGGTTATTGGCCAAATAAGCTTTAACATATCGGATATCGGCCAAAAATCCAATATCGTGCATCTGTTAGAATTGCAACTTTTTAAAGGATTGTATAATTGGCGCATTACAGTACCCCAAATTGATTTCAAAAGGGCCGTTCACATAGAACGCTTTTTTGATACCTTTATTCTTGTTTTAGCTTTGTGTCCACACAGAACCAGCATCCTAGTAACGCAAAAACGGTTATTATTTAGAAAATGTGTTCCAGAGTTTAAAAAAAAAAAAGCATCTTGAAACGCGACCCTTGTTCTTGTATAGACGGCCAAAACGCATCCTTTAGAAAACTATGATGGTAGCTCCACTTCTAATCTAATCCTGCAACCTGGCGGCATCCTTTTTTCCTCTTGATGCATTTACTTTTCACACCCAGATTTTAAGCTGGGTGTGAAAAGTAAATTTAAGCAATTTAAGCTTTTAGTGCACATTCAACACCTTGTTTCCTGTTTTTGGTGTATTTCTGTGGCAGCGTTACAGTGCCACATACAGGCCTGGCATTGTTACTACGGCATTTTGGCTCCACCGGAATTTCTCTTTGAAGCCATTTCTAGAAACAGTGCTCTGAGAGCTCCTAGGTTCTGTCCATGTTGGTGGAGAGGTTGGTAAAAAAACATTTTTTATAGACAGGTGTGCTACACATTACACGTAACTTTTTTTGTAATGTGTTTTTTTTTTTTTCTTTTCTGGATTTCTAGTTTCTGTCTCTCGCCATTAAAATGAAGTTATTAATGTACCTTTTTTTAATATGTGGGTAAACTTACAACATAAACAAGGGATTAAATAATTACTTCCCCCACTGTAATTCACAAAATAACCCATTTGGTTTTGTGCAAATCCTGGGTTTATTTTTATATCCAAACACTCAGAAAGTAGAACGGATACGTACCAGAGCATGTTTGAGATATTTTTTTCTGCAGTGCTTTTAGCAACAACACAGCAAACCTGAAGGAAGTTGAAGCCATCATCTTATTTACACACTGTAGCACCAGAACAGCATTTGTTGCTTACTTTTGCTGCTACCGCTGTCAAAATCGCAGCATTCTTTGAACCATCAGGAAGGACCAGTGCTGCAGCCCATCAATAAGTACCGGTACTACCTCACTGGCAGGGATTTCTTTGGGGTAGAAGGTGTGGTAAAATAAACCAAAAATCGGGCACCGTTCTTCAGGAGTTCCTTGAAAAGTTAACGGAAAGTTTCTTCTGTTCGGCTGCGAGGCTAACATTGAAGAGGTTTCCTTGTTTTTACAGCAATACATTCTTGAACAGTAGAAACTAAAATAAAAAAACTGCAGTATTACCCCCTTCGTCCCTTTTTGTGTTTAAAGTTTGTTTCCTGGAATAAACATCCTGGCCATATCAGCCGCTGTAAAAAGTAAATCTGGGAGAGATTAGGTGTTTAAACTGCGCCCAAGAAACTAACCCAAATCGATAAACACCATTCAGGGAATCAGTACTATGCTTTTCTAAGTTCTAGCAAGTTATATGCAACCAGTGCCGCAAACTATACCCTACACTTCCGTAGGATCTGCTGCAGGAGTGGCTTTCAATACACACACACACAAAAACACTTGTAGCATTATAATTTTTCTTTTGTTTTA
This sequence comes from Argolebias nigripinnis, assembly GCA_031763805.1. Taxonomy (NCBI): domain Eukaryota; kingdom Metazoa; phylum Chordata; class Actinopteri; order Cyprinodontiformes; family Rivulidae; genus Argolebias; species Argolebias nigripinnis. The sequence continues at coordinate 16,758,461 of JARVJN010000905.1, forward strand.
ATCTGTGACCTTGCATATTGATATGTTGTATTTATTTTTTGATTTTCTGGCCTGAGATCTCGGGGATTAGAGCTCAGGTGCAACTCGGAATTAAGAAAAAAAATTAAGGGTTGGACCGATTTGTGGTTGTTCTTGTTGTGGGGTTGGTGGGGAGGGTCAGGGGTGGGGTGGAAATCAGGAAATAGTTTCATTGGTTCAAAAGCAAACGATATAAACTGTAACATGCTTCTTTCTATTCAGTCTTCGGACAAAAATGACCGAGAATGAATGTTCTACAGACTCCTGGATTCCCTAAGTACAGTGTGCGTATTTCAATGGATCGAGCCCGGCCCCATGTAAATTTAGAGGGCTTCGGCTGGTGTTGTGTGATTGTGCCCTGCCCTGTCGAAAATAGTAAAAGCAACACATTTGGTTGTCCATTCTTGCACCTTTTGATGAACAAAAGAACTCCAGCAGTGCTTCACTTTGCGTAAACTAAATACTGTATGTCATACATGCTACCTACCACCACCAAGCTAAAGATGGAAAAACAAATCTTAGTTCAGAATATTCTATCTGTGCCCTTAACGTCGGACAGAAAGGGATTTCAGGATCCAAAATCTGCCTGTTTTTATTTGATTCCAGTTAAAGAAAATGACTCTTTTTGATCTAGCTTGTATATACCAGTATGTGGAGCAGCATATTTCCAGTTTTGCAGTTGGCCAGCAGTGTTATGAATGCTATCAAAGTCTTTTGAGCAGGAGCGACTAAGTGCCTGAACAAAGGCATTAATAGCAATATTCCCTTCAGGAACAGTAGATTTTATGTATATTTTTAAGAAAAAAATTATACCAGAACCTTTGTTAGGTAGAACAGCTCCAAGACATCTGAGTTAATTCGCTGTGGCCTGTCAACGTCGTCCACACAGAAGGGACACAGAGTCAAATATTTTTGTTGTTAGCCTGCCTTTAGTATAGAGAGCTTGAAGTTGGATCCAACATTTCCTGGCACATATTAAAGATCTTTGTACCCTCTTCAAAACCTCTCCCCAAACGAGATTTATGTATAAAACTTTGCAATATGTTGGACCTAACTGTGCTTGTTGGTGTATCTCAAACAAGTGGTGGAATTTTAATTAAACGCTCAGGAAATAATTATTGGATGACATACATATACTGTTGATCAACTTTTGCCATCTACACAATTCAAGATGGCTACTGCAGCTAATTAACTTGAGTATACAATTCAATTAGTTATACAGATGTTGAGATAGGGATGTCTTTCAGCCAGTAACTACCACACCCAAACATACTCTTAGTGCTAGCATTGCATCAGTTGCTTTAAGGTGTAAGAATAGACGTTCTCCTTGTGTAGCCTTTTACAATTTTCCCACTGAGACTTCCTCCAGCCCAGCACCTCACATTGCTGTGCATATAAACGACCAGTGAAACATTTGTCTTGTTGCCCCCACCATTTTAAGCAGTCTAGGATCTGTACAGACATAAATACCTGTATCGACTCTATATACTCTGAGCTGAATCTTTATAGGTGCGTGTTAAACTTCAGTGTTTCCTCTACATTCATCTTGTGTGTAAAAATGGCCCTTTACTATGTGGAAAAATTCTGTAAAATTTAGCGTTTTATAAGCTAAAATCTTGTTCAAAAAGACCCAATTTTTAAAGCACTTCAAATTTAAGGACAGCCTGAGGAATTCCTCAGGGAGCCTGTTTGGTTACCCAAACAGTTGCTTTTGCAACACTCCCTTTTGATAACACATTCATCCTCAATAGGTATTTTATTCCAGAATCTTAATTTCCTCCTTTTCTTCATGCTTGTTAAGATTTTAGAGGAAACATTGAACTACAGTGTTTAGAAGACAACGTATAAACACTAAGCATTTTTGACCCCACATTTTGCTAGGCTCTTAAGCGACAGCGCTGATCTGAGATCTGCCATAAATTATGCCCACAGGGTTGTTTTTAAAGCTAAATAAAAGTGATTAAGTAAGCCCTTTTTGGTCACTGAAACCGTATTGGGTTGTCTTAAAAAGCCTAAAACGACATTTCTGACAAATAATGTGAAAATAGACACAAAAGTGACATGTGAAACTGGAAAGTGTATGAAAAGCAACCCACTGGAGTGTTCACCAGCTGCAGAGGAAAAAAAAACCTTTGAAAAGTATTACAGCCAAGCAAAAAACCTGGAAACTGATGACTGGTCCCAGATCAGCACTGTGGCTCTTGGCTCATGGCATAGTTTTTATCAGCTGAAGTGATCCACGTGATGTAAATAAATGTGTTTTTAGATTGTGAATGTTCATGTGTTTTTTTTTCTCCCCTTTTTAAATACTGGTACCTCACTAAACATAATGCTGTTTTAATTTTTCTGGCTAGGTGATATTTTTGTTGTGGGGAAATCCCCATAATTGGACTCATATGTGTCTATTAATTCACAGCCAGGAACAGATTTTTACTATTGTGTAAACTGTTGATCAAAAGTATGGCTTCAAAAAAGACACTTTAACATAAGTTTACATTCACTCATCATGAAGATGAATTACATATTTCAGGTTTTTCTTCACACATTTGAATTTTTCTTTTTCCAGAGTGGAATGATTATGTAACGTAAAACTTAAATAAAAAAAAAAGAAAAATGGGTACCGGTAAATGATTGAATTTGAAGAGTTATCTATTCTACACAGGGTTAAAATTATACCGATAATTCAATAATTGGTAATTTTTCTACTGTTCTAATTCTTGCAGTGACTGACAAACACAGGTAACTGTAAGCCCTAAAAATTCTGTAAAATTTAGCTTTTTATAAGTTAAAATCTTGTTCAAAAAGACCAATTTTTAAAGCACTTAAAATTTAAGAACATAGCTTGAGGAATTCCTCAGGGAGCCTGTTTGGTTACCCGAACAGTTGCTTTTGTAACACTCCCTTTTGATAATTCATTCATCCTCAAAAGGTATTTTATTCCAGGATCTGTTTCCTCCTTTTCTTCACGCTTGAGATTTTAGAGGAAACACAGCTCTTTAGAAGACAACGCATAAACACCAAGCATTTTTGCCCCCACCTTTTTCTAGGCTCTTGAGGGACAGCACTGATCAGAGATCTGCCATGAATTATGCTAATGTTTTTTTTTTTTTTTAAAGGCTAAATAAAAGTGAGTCCCTCTTGTACATGTCTCTCTTGTAAATGAGTCCTCGTGGCTCAGTTTAGCCTATATAAATAAAGGTTGAATGAAAATAAAACCTCCATGACCAGGAAAGGAAGAAGCAGGTAAAAATAATGGGTGGATAGTTCTAATGCTACTACTGCTAATGCTAAAACTGCAAATGTTAATTTTACTGCTGTTGATGCTTATTCCATTACTACCAAACCTAGTAATGCAAATGCTCTTCCAGCTACTGTGAATTTTATTACAACTAATGCTAATCTAGCTATTTTGGTAATTTTGCTTTTAAAGGGTGGTAGAGCAAGAGGAAATGTAAGTAATTTTAGATTAACAGCTCTTAAAACCAAAATCTGTTATTCCTAAAATCCATCAAATTTATGAGATTGTTATATCAACATGATGAAAAATTTTGACGTTCTATTTTATAAAACTTTATTCAGAAGGGAAAAAAAACTTTTTATTTGATTAATTACCTGTATATATTATTCAAAATTAGACAAAACTGAGTACCGGTAAGAACAAAAATCAGACATGTTGTATTAAGTCTGATTCTTGTGTTTATTGTCCATCAGCTAGGCAAACGCTGACATGGCCCACTGTTTTACATCTGTGGGGCATTGTGGATACTTCTGCAGCGCCTCCATGATCTGACTGTGATCCAGCATGAGCCTCATCAGTTGGTACTCCCTGTGAGTTTTGGCCGAGGAGCCGTCGACTGGTCGGATAAGTTCCAGCTGCTGCAGGTGCTCGAAGGCCTGCGGGCAGAAAAAATAAAACACAGGGATGGTCACCTGAGACCAGTTGCACAAAAGTAAGATTTATACATCCAGGAAACCAGCAGGAAGCTGCACTTGAGCAATTCTTGAACTTGCAAGCAAGCTTCATTAATAGCACAAACATCAAGCCACGCGTCCATGAATGTGGGTTCAAAATTTTCCTATTAGACCCACTCAGTGGATCACAGATTTCCTGATAAAACAAGAACAGCAGGATGCGTGCATCCCACTTGTCTCCAGCAGAATAATGGATAATCGTGGATTTCTATGAAGAAATGAAGCATGATCACTAAATTGGGAAACTGCTGTCGTCATTAAGCAGACAGAGAGAGGGCGGCAAATTATAGTGGATGGATTAAATGTGTTGAGCCACTGAATCTGTTACCAAGTAATCTCAAAATTAACAATTGTACACTTGTCCCACACACAGGTGTTAAGTTTGTATCTATTCCTTATACCAGGGGGCACCAACCTTTTTGAAACTGAGAGCTACTTCGTGGGTACGGAGTCATACAAAGGGCACCAGTTTGATAAACTCTTCG
>JARVJN010000905.1:16818030-16832758 GCA_031763805.1 Argolebias nigripinnis
TTCCACTTTATTGGACATAATTGGACTAATGCAACTTATGGGGCGGAGCGACTTAAAGGCCGAAAAATACAGTAATAAAAATGAGAACCCGTGTCATAAAACTCAGGACTCTTCTTTCACAAATGCGCTCCTTCCAAGCTGAGCTCTCTAACTTCTTATTTACAGAGGCCTTCTGATTTTAAATTACTGTCACCCTTAACAGTCCCCAAAGCTGGCTGCATAATAAAAGTGACAACAACAAAAAAGAACAGATCTTTAGACTGGTGTGGTTTCAGGAGATTTGTGTTTACCTTGAGCCATTTGTCATAGGTGAAGAGGCAGAATGGCACAAGAGGATAGCCCATGAAGAGCCAGTGGAAAAACTGCTGAACTACATAGATGAGGGGGTAGAGCTGGCTGTTGGCCAGTTTTGTCAGCAAAGGACTGTCCTGCACCAGAGCCTGGATCTGCCACACAAACACATGCACAGAATACAAATGGTAAACGATAGTAAAACACAGCAGAACTAACACATACTCTGAGCTCTAACAGAGCTTTGGGTAAAAGTTGGCCAATAACTATTTGGAGTCACCTCTGTCCCATCTGTTAGTAGAATATGTCATGAAACATTGGACAGATTTAAATAAAATGTATAGAAGTTACTGATTTTCTACATCTACCTTATAATGTTTTGATACTTAAATATTTTGTTTTAATTTGTTATAATAAAAAGAAAAATCTGTATTTCTCTTATGTTTGTCTATTGTTGATTGTTTAAGGAAATTTGTACTGTTATTGTTGTCATCATTCTTAATTAACCTGACGAAATAAAGGTTGAATGAAATAATCATAATTTTACCACTGGTTATGTTATGGGATCAATTCAATTTAAGATGTCCACCACAGCTAATCAGCATTTGCCAACACAAAAAATTTTTATATTTATGTCAGTTTTACAAATATTGAATTAAAACTTCTTGTTATACTACATCTCGCATAATGTTGTTATTATTAAGGTTTAACCAAAACATTTATAACTTTGTCCCATGTCATCATAAGACGGTCTTAAGTCTAAAACTCTGGAATGAAAGGAGAAATGTGACATGCATTCTTTGAGGACGTTTTATGTTTTCATTATATGTAACTACCATTTAATTATAAATAAGATCAGCAGGGAGGTGCGTTTAATCAAAGTTTCCCACTTTAAGTTCATCAACAGTTTTTATGACGCAAACAAAAACAAACACTGAAGGTTTCAGCTTCACATATTTAACTGTTATCAACCTTGACGTTGTTTTGCACCAAAATCATACCTGTCTCTCCACTGTGATGATGAAGAACTCCATAGAGAAGCACAAGATGTACCCAGAGTGAAGGCCGTGCCAAATGGTCAGAAAGAGCAGCGTTGACACGTGAGACAATGTCTTATTGCCCAGAAACTTCAGCCGCTTGAATACGTGCCTTTAAAGAAAAAGTCAAAGTTTTACATTTCTTCATGGCCATGAATCTGGATAAAGCAGCCAGAAACACTTAGTGGGTCGCCTCTCACAGTGGCGTGCACTAATGTACCTGCAAGTCGTTGTTGCATGGCAACAGTTATGCAAGTATTCAGTTTTAGTGTTTTAAAAAATGTCTAATATTTCAAGTGCAAACATATTTTCAGTTTGCAAATCAGAGCCCAGCCTCTCCCTGAGCTGTGGCTCTGAGGCTGACGAATCAGAACACAAAGTGGTTCTGTTTGGTCGAGGCTGATGCACTTCAAAGTGTCTGCGCGACAGCAGGAGTCTAAACTCGTCTGGCAAAAGCAATCTGACGACAAGGCTTTGGTAGCTTGTTTCAAATTGTTTTCACAACTTTCAAAGCCAAATACCTAAACGCAACACAGCACAGTTTTAAAATGTATGCAGATGGAAAACAACATGCTAAATCTGGGGTGTCCAAAGTGCGGCCCGGGGGCCATTTGTGGCCCTTGGAGTGATTTTGTGCGGCCCACATTTGCAGTTTAAGGCCCTGAACACACGTAGCCGGGTGTTTGAAAAACGAATATTTGCGCAAAAAAATATCTCTGTCCATACATGTTTGAATATTTAAAATGTTTGTCTACATGTCCCCGTTTTATTTCACCACAGAGCTTTGTAAAGAATATGCTGAACCCATAGGTGGCAGTGTAGTGCAGTCACAACCCTTCAACCCAGCCACACTTCCTGTTATTTATTTCTTTTTTTCATTCGTTTGTGTGGACAGACCGCGAGGTTGGATTACTATTAAATGGTCCGAGGGCACCCCAAATGGTCCTTGGGGGCGACCGGGTGCCCACAGGCACTGTGTTAGTGACCCCTGCTCCAAAATATAGTTTACATTGAGTATTTTTAAAAATCACTAAAAATATGTACGCTTTTAAAAAAAAATTATTTTTAATTATTATTATTATTATGAAATGTTTTATATTTGTATTTTTGTGGCTCGTGACTCCTTTCATCTTAAATGTTTTGGTCCACATGTGAAAATGTTTGCACAACCCTGTGCTAAATAAACCAACAAAACGTGTACTGAAGGAACAAAAAGAATTGTAAACTGGATATCGAACGCCTTTTTTCCCCTCCAAATGATTCTTCATAAAGGTGGATATTACTATTTGATTTATGACATGACATATGAAAAAATAATTGTGCAAAATACTGCACCATTAACATACTGACTGCCAGACGAAGCAAGAAAAAAGGTAAAGATTTGGAGGAACTTATTGCTCCATTGCCACAGAGATTTAGTGACCCATAAACACCCCCACATCTGCGTCAGAAACATTTGTTTTCTGTCCTTTTCCTAATTGTTGCCATGATTTACAGCAAAGACTTGTTCAGCAGGCTCATTTCAGTTTATTGACATTCAAAGAGCTGCTTTGTTTTCACCATTTATACTTAGATTTGTGCATTTAGAGAAACAAATTATAGGAGGTGGTACCCATGAGCACATTTCCAAGTGGATCTTAATTTATAAAGATATAGACAGATACAAGCATGCATGTTTTAATATAGAGGTTGTGAGCTATTGTGCCAAGCTGGAAATGTGTCATATCTCCAATAACTCAGTAAATCTGGTAAGGCTCAGATGTCCCAGCTTTTAACCAACCTTGAACGCAGCATTGCCTTTGTGAATCTGGAGTGGCAAGAACAAGTTAAAACAAAGTGTGACTACTTTTGAGACTGGTTTCTCTTTATAGCATAAAAGGTTTGTGGGACTGTTGCCAGCCTCCCAGGCAACGGACGCAAGAGAAATTTGCAATCCCAGGTTGATCAGACGGATAGTGAGGTTGGCAGAAAAAGAGCCAAGAAAACCATCCAAAAGTGCTGAAGCTGAACTCCACAAGTTGCATTGCTGTCTAATCATATCATCAGTCACATTATGAGTTCTAATGGGCTCCATGGAAGAAAACACAGGAAGGTTTTACTATTACCAGAAAAAGAAAAAAAACATAGGAAGTCACCAAAATGCATGTTGATAAGCCCCAAAGTTTCAGAGAGGGATTTTTGGGACCGATGAGAGCAAACTGGAGCTTGTTGTCCGGTTACATCAGCTGTGTTTGTTTAATTATTGAGAAAGAGTCCTAACTAATGTATCCATCTCTGTGTACGTTATTTGAAATATAACAAACCCCTGTTACCTTTAATTCTGACGAGCAACAGTCGGTACAACAATCTCACAAATCATTTACCGATCCAGTTAAATTAAAGCCAATTGTTAGTTAACTGCCTGAACAAGTGTTGTGACCTCAAAAAGTAGTGAGACTATTATTAGGCGTTCCGTTGTAGGTTAAATAAATAGATCATCGACGTGTCAGGTCTGTACCGCATTCACTAAAGGCCCGAAAATGGTTCAGTATTATCTCAGTCATCAGTGCAGAGTTTAACGACTATATCAATTACATTTAAACAGCCAATTTTCATTTCTGTTTCGGAGCCAACCTCCTCCTCCTCTGCTTTCTGCATCTGAAGCAGTTTGAAGAGTAAGCAGAAATCGTTAAGGCATTCAAGGAAATGGACCATGTAATAAACTGTGTGCTCGATAAATAAATTGCTTTGTTCACTATGATATTCATCAAACTGAGTCGCGTTCTGAAAGGATCTCATGTGTGAAGATTTGGCTAGAAAACTGTCAACAATTTCTTTCAAACACTTACTGTGTCCATTTCCTCTTGCTTTTTCTAGTGTTAAACGTGTGGATCAAGGTCTTTGATGTTAAAGGACTGCTATTTATGCATAACTGAAGCCTCCGCCAGTCTATTATCTGAGTAAAATTTTAACTTTTACAACACTGCTTTAATACAAGCTCAGGGACAACACAGATTTGAATCGACACTAACCGAGCAGCCCAGGCGTTCGTGTTGATGTTGAAAGAAGCTATTGTTCCTCCAAAAAGTGGCGTCGTCTCAAAGACCCATACCCTCATATTGGCACAGGCGTCCCACTGGTGCTTACCATCCACGACGCCATTGTAGCCTAGACCACACAATATACACACACCCTCCTAAAAGTAAAAATAAAAACAGGGTTTTTGTTAATGCAGGGGGAAAAAGCACACAAAAAAACATGTCTCTAAACTCTAAATCATGCATTAAATGGATGCAAAATGAGGTGCAAAAGATAAACTAGGACTCAATTGTGCTTAGTGTCAAATCAAAGTTTTTCCAAATTCTTTTTTTTTTTTAAAGTGCACGAGACTCAGCAAGAAAATAACAACGATTTGAAAGAGGAAAAGGTAAATCGCTGAAACCTTTTCATGCCAGAGTTTTAGACTAAAATCACCTGATGATGAGAAGAAATGTGGTTTAAACTATTTTGGTCAAACCTTCTTATTGACATTAAGCATGTGATAATGTAAGATCTGTTAATGCTCAGAGTATGTGTTGAGGATGACTCTCGGCTACTACCACATCACATCAAACTTTAGTTAAATATCTGCACTACTGATCGGGTTATAGTCATTTTTCTAAAGTTGATTCGGGCCGATTAGCTGTGGTGGCCATCTTTAATTGGTTTGTGTTTAGGGCTAAACAATTTATTGCATTCGCAATAATATCGCGATACGATAAAACAAGATTTTCTAATCGTGAAGGATGCAATTTGACTGGTCACGTGATCTGGTTACGTGACCTGTGAGTGAGCGGAGCGGAGCAAAACAGAGCAGGGAGCAGGAGAATTCAACACTGCGCTATGACCGGTTGCACAATGGTGTCAGGCTCGACAGAAGAAAGAAAGTTTGGTACCAAAGAGGGGCAGCACGTCCGGTGTTTGGAATTATTTTGGCTATACAAAAGAAGGCCCTGCACAATGACATGTATTGTGCAGAACCTGCCTTGCTGCTGTTGCTACAGCTTGAGGTAACACCACAAATCTTTATCAACACTTTAAAAACACCACAAAGCCATTTACAATAGTTGCATGGCTAGAATCCCAATGCAAGTGCTTCAACTTCAAGTAAGCAAAGTAGCAGCCGACAGGGATCACTGACCGAACTGTTTGAAGGTATTACTCCGTATGAACATAATTTGAAATGGCACGTGGAAACAGAGTTCATAACGAATGACATGATGCTCATTAATATAGTGACCAAGCCTAGGTTTACGGCTTTGGTAAACTCAATGGATACGTGGTACAGAATGCCCTCATGCACACATTTTAGCCAAGTTGCTATCCCGGAGCTATACAAAAAATGTAGAAACACAGTTGCAGCAGAGCTGAAAACAGTTGAGTTTTTGCAGTTGAAAAAGATTTATTGTTTGTTTTCATTGGAAAATACACGAGAAGAAGACATTGAAAAATAACTGCTTATTAAATCACAATATTGAGGTAAAAAATCGCCATTAGAATATTTTCCAAGATCATTCAGCCTTAGGTGTCACATATATTCTGCTGGTTAATGAGGAGCAGGTCACTTTCTGATGTTATACCCATTAAAAAGTAGATTCATACTTGGTAACAACTGATACTTTGTTGTACTCTACCTGAATATAGTCTCCTCTGCACCACTTAACTTTTGAGGAGCTATTCCACATACCGGTACCTTATCTGTCGCTCAGACTCTGGGACTGAAAGTGAATTATTAAAGACAGATGTCAGATTTTTTTAAAGCTCTGAATTACTCATTTAGAATGACCTCATTAATTTTTGGGGGAAAATGGGCTGTGCATGATAATAATTAGAATATGAAACACGTTGAGATGCATTGTGAGATTAGCAATGATTCGCAGCTCTTTAAATAAAGGCCCTTTGTCTGATATTTTGTTGTTTTTTTCATATATCTTGGCAGAACTGTGTTTATAGCTATAATACAATGATTAATGTAAAATGTTCACATAATAACAAACATGAAATTCTTAAAGTTTACAACAAAAAAGCACAAGAACATTAAAATCAAACTTTTGTCTAGTATGACTCGTCTTGGTCACTCTGGTAAAATAACATCTGCTCTAATTTGTGCTATTTTTTAATGAATCAGATTTTTGCTGTCATTTATAAACTAATAAAATTTCACATCTATGTTCCCAGAGGGACCTGAAGTATCTTTAAATTTTATTAATCTTAAGGGGATCTAAGCCTCCTGGACCACGGAAGATGCCTCAGGTGACCACACAGCCATTAGGAAATTCAGGATTTTTTTTTTCTTGTCTCAAATCACTTCCTTGACATATACTGTATAAACAAAAAGTGCAGCTCTAGCTCTGTAGAATTACAATAATTAAACTGAGAAGGGTTTAAAACACGCACAACAACTGTGATGGTTTTGAGAGAAAATTTGTCTCTGATTTTCTAAACTTGGTCTAAATTCCAGAGACACGAGTACGAGGCCCTGTGGCACGCTCAAAGTGTTTGACATAGAGTAGCTGCGTTTTATTCATTTTTTTGGTGAAATTTTGGCTCAAATTTTACCGGGTGTCCATGCAAACACGTTCAGTGTGACTCCAGGTGAAAATTTGTAGTTTTCTCACCGTTTTGCGTCTCCAGCTTGTAAGAACCACCGTTAACTGCTTCTGTGTGTCTCCAGCTCCCAACGAGGGATCGTCAGCTGATGCTCCCCAAGCCCAAGAGGAGGAAGATCTCCAGATAACATTGAATGTGTTGGCCCAGGAACGTCCTCAAAGCCGTCGGAAACTTGGTCCGTTCGGCCTTGAAGTGGTCTGAGCTCTCGAACAGGTGCTACACAAGGACTGTCAGCGGTTCATCGCCGTTCCACGAAATCAACGCAACTTTATGACTGACCACAAAAGGTGCTGGAAACTCCAATCACCAATACAGTTTTAACTGTAGGACAAAACAAATAAAAAACAGAAAAATACAAACAAAAAAGAAAAAATCAAACTGTTGCAATTTGTCTACAGCTCATCGAATTAACTATTTTTTTCTAGTATAAGATAGTAAAATAAACAAAAAAAAAAAGCTACAAGCGTTACCTTACATATTTAAGAAAAATAGACAGTCCAAATATTTCTGATACATTTTCAATATGTACATAGATAATCCTGAAATTTCACGCTATTATGAATTGTATGTAAATATTGTACAATGTCATGTACAAGCGTACCTAATGCACATTTTATCTTTTATTGTACAAAACAAAGCAGTAGAAGTGTACCAATGTCTCAGTTTCTATTCAGAAGTGCGGCTGCGTACGGCCGCATGCATAGGACAAATAATACAGCCTAAAGCTTTTATATGACGGACTGTAAGTCGTGCTGTTTTCTTTCGTTTGGTTGGTTCTTTTCTCAAGGAACAGTCGTGGAAAAGGCATGAGTATTTGAGAACCCCATTACAGTTTTCACTTCATGCCAGCTGAGTGTTTGTTTCTTACTGGGGATTAAAAGTTAAAAAAACAAAAAACAAAAAACAGAATGAACTTTACCAGCAGGAAGTGTTCAGTGTTGAGTCTTCATCGCTCCACCAGCCGCCTCTTTTCAACAGGAAAGTCAGGATATATGTGTCGAACGGGAAGATTTGACAGCATGTTTGGGCCACTCAGAAACAAAAAAAAAACAAGGTTGAGGAGTTTCAAGAATAAAGTTTAGATGGTGTAAAAAAAATGTATTTATTTATTTCAGATTTAAAGACCAATCAAAAGCCAAACCATTATTTGTGCAAAAGCCTGCAATAAATTATCTTAGCTAACTGTTGCATTGCATTTAGCCACAATTAAGTAATGCATAGCTAGTTACATAAATGCATTTATCTAAATGTAGCTAAATGCATTTATCTAACTAGCTAAATGTTTTGTGGTGAATTTATGCTGCAAAGTATTTTAATGAAAACATTTGTAGCACAAAGATAGTACCGGTACCCTAACATCTGCAGTTTTACTGAAGAACAAGTAGAAAATACTGTTTTTCCAAAGTAGCTACTTCCTGAAACTCAACAACTTTGTAATAAAGTTAAAATACCCAAGTTTTATGTAAAAACTGCATAAGGAGGGTAAAAATCGTACAAATGGTTTCAGTTTGATCGCTCCAAGTTTCGCTCTGTCTGGTGAAATATATATTAGACATATTTTCTGTATGGGTTTTTCCAAAGCTGTATGAGGAAATGCGAAGAGAACGTTTTGATGGAAAAGAAAGAAGAAATTTGAAATAATAATAAAGACACTTTAGTCCTTCTACGCCCACTTGTTATTTAAGTAATTAGAAGTAGTTTTTAGTCCAATAATTTGAGGTCAAGAATAAAAGACTGCACCTTGGATTGCCGGTAGTTCGGGGAATTAAAACATTTTATTTTGTACCCAAAACCCTCAGCTACAGTAATCACCAGAAACGTTCAGACTGTAGTAATCTAAGAAATAATATAAACTTTTTATATAAGGAGTGTAAGAAGAACCAAGATCAAAATGTAAAAGCTGCAGCCAGTGACTCATTATGGTCGCCATGGTAACCCCACAGCTGCGTCTGTCACTCCCTGAAGTTAAGCGGCTGTTCTGCTTTTGTCAGGTTTGTCTTTTATTCATTCTGAACAGCACTTGGACCCTTTGTGGTTGTTTTAAAGTGATTTACAAAAAGCTGGATTGGATGAAGCACCTATGTTATTATGTTTTTTTAAATAAAAAATAATCAACCAAAAAATGTTGGATGTCAAACATCGACCAGAAAAAAACGCTCTCTGCATTCAAGGGGTGTTTGAGAGAAAACTGTAAGTCCTGTAGCAGTGGGAGAGAGACACCGAGTGACAGAGGACTAACCTGCCTATGTTTTGATCTGTAATTTACCGTATTTTTCAGACTATAAGGTGCACCGGATTATAAGCGAAACAGTCAAAAAAGTCAAACTTTATTCAACTCATTCACCATAACCACATAAAATTGGTTCAAGGTCAGTAAGCACAACCACAATTAATACATAAGGCTTACTGTCCATTTTTGAGAAAATTTAAATATTTTAAGGGCACCTTATAGTCCGAAAAATACGGTATTGGTGTACCTAAAAACGTGAAGAGAATAAAGAGTTTGTTTGCAAATGTTTTGACATTTTTAGACAATTTATAGTTGTTAGTTGTACATGTTATTAAAAACTAAAACTGTAAAAAGGCCTAAACTTAAACAGTTAGCTAAATGCATTTAGCTATCTAGAGAAATGCAACTATTTCTAATATTTTTACCCTCCTTATGCAGTTTTTACATAAAACTTGGGTATTTAACTCTACTACAAAGTTGTTGAGTTACTACAGAGTAGTTGAGTTTCAGGAAGTAGTTACTTTGGAAAAATAGTATTTTCCTCTTGTTCTTCAGTAAAACTGCAGATGTTAGGGTAGTTTGTGCTACAAATGTTTTCATTAAAATACTTTTGCGACATAAATTCACCACAAAACAATTACGGTAGCTACAATTAACCAAATGCATTTAGCTACAGTTAGCTACGTAAATGCATTTAGCTACAGTTAAATGCTTTTAGCTACACAGTTGGCTAAATGCATGTAGCTACACAAACAATAGTTTGGCTTTTTCCTCAGACACACTAAACGTTGACCTCTAAATCATCTTAGCTCTGATCATCGGACGCTAAGGGATCATGGGACGCCCACGGGTGATCCCAGTTCTGCCCACCAATGGGTTCACTTAAATAAAACTAGGTTTTAAACCAGAAAACAAACTTACTTAATGACAATAACTGCTGGATGTCCGGCCCCTGAACAATTTACTTGAACACGCCTGATGTAGCTGCTTAGCACAGTCTTTATTTTTTAACAGTTGGCTTTCTGAGACCATTGATGGCTTGGTTTTGAATCCCTTCTTTAGGCTCAGAATTCTAACGTTTCTTTTCTTGAAACAAAGCCGATCATATGTTTATTTGTTTTCTGCGTGGCCCATCATAACCACGAAGGAAAGCTCCGCCCCTCAGTTTTATCTTCCTTGAATGTTTACAGCCTGTAAAATCACTGTGAGGTGAGGAAACCTCATCCCAGATTTTTAATTTTTTCTCAAATGTCTGCAAATTGATGCTAAAATAAATCCCGTGTGTAGACGGAGGCGCTTTAGTTTAACTTTTCATTTGAACCCAGAAACAAATTACGTCGGGGTGGATTTTTCCTTTTGCAGCGCAGTGTTTTATTTAACATTAACGGCTGTATTGTTGTTGTTTTTAACTTCAGTTCTAGCTTTAGGGCGACTAACCAACCTCAGTCCAGATCATGAAAACAAACACTAACTTGATGAAAGCATTTCTTGCATTTCGAGGCCTTTTTGTTCGTTTTTTTTTTTCTCGTTGATGTAAATTATTTATGTACAGTACTCCATATTTATTTTTAAGCTTTACAAATATGCTAGATGGCAATAATACTACCAAGAGTTGAGAACTAAAGCCTTATATGTGTGTATATGTTTGTTTTTATCATGTATTCTGACTCCATCACAAATGTCATATTACAGTTTTATTTAAGAAGTGATTATCTGTTGTTTTTTTGTTTTACGATGAGGCTTTGATCTGTTTTTGTTACAGACTGTGTCATAGGAGGTTTTTCTGGGTAAGGATCACGGTATTTATGAAAAGGGTCGTTTTAACACTACGAAACTGCAACTTATCGCTGAATTGGTCTGACAGGATCAGAAACTTTGGATCAAGCAAATCAATAAAACACTACCGAATTATCAAGTGCAATAATCCGAGAAAGATCAAGAGCTTCTGATTTCTCAAACTTTATTTCGTCACTGTTTTTCTCCGTTGATGTATGGAAATAATCTGATGTTTTAATGTCCTCATCGGTGCAGTTTACAGACCATCTTCCTGCTCTGCCGACGTTGGAGACGAGTTGCTGACTCAGAACCGGAAACGGATGAATTTACGATACAAGCGAGCGGACCGTCGTTGGAAGAGGAGCTGGGTTTTTTGCGTGCACGGTTTACAAGACTGTATTTGCAGTCGTGCAATTGATTTGATTAACGTACTCCGCCCGCGTTGAACCCATCTGGACATTTAAAGGTACTCGATGTGAGCTATGAAACGAAGCACTCGACAAAATCGGTCAAAATCCACATAAAAGTTTATCTGGATACTTTGCTCAACCGGTCTGAGCCGAAATACGAACCGAAACGTCAAAATAGTCTCAAATGGCTCCGTTGTTGACCTATTTTCACTCGCTTTGGCTGTTTCTGTAAGTCAGGGGTGTCCAAACATTTTCATATGTGAGCCGAAACGTTTAAGATGAAAGGAGACACGAGCTATAAAAACGTGAATAAAAAACATACAGTAGTCACTCGCTAATTCACGGTTCATTGTACTACTATCCCTACTTTCAGGTTTTTCACTTATTGCGGGGCTTCAGTTACGGATCCCCGTGATAAACAAGAGACTTATACTGTATAATAAAAATAAAAAGTGTACACATATTTTTTGTGATTTTTTTTTTATTTTAACAATGTAAACACTATAAAAACATAAACAATATTTTGGAGAAAGGACAAAACTGACTAATTCTGGTAGAGTAGGTGTTCTAAATTGTAATCCAAAACAAAAGTTTCATAAACATGAACCTTTTATTTAAAAAAATTTGTATTTGACTTTATTGATTTATTGCCAAAGAATTGCATTAAACAGTACTATTCATTTTGAGATTTGTTGTTTTATTTTATTTATTTGTTT
Organism: Argolebias nigripinnis; assembly: GCA_031763805.1. Lineage (NCBI taxonomy): Eukaryota > Metazoa > Chordata > Actinopteri > Cyprinodontiformes > Rivulidae > Argolebias > Argolebias nigripinnis. The sequence goes on from JARVJN010000905.1 coordinate 16,830,119, forward strand.
TGCTGTTAAACCTAAAAATTATATAAAAAAGTTATCACCATTGAATTTGCAAAAGGTCTGCATCAATCTCTGAAGCCTACAGGACCAAATTAGACCATTCTTAAACTGCAAATGTGGGCCGCACAAAATCACTCCAAGGGTCACAAATGGCCCCGGGCCGCACTTTGGACACCCCTGCTGTTTGTAAACAAACATGCGGTAGTTAGCAGCTGTTCACAAATTTTCGCCTATAAATTACAAATTTAAAAACACTTTACTCATCGATCTGAATAAAAAAGGGTGCTTGCTACTTTTAATTTACTGGAGAGAGTGGTTCCCAACTCTGGTCTTTGAGGAACACCATCCTGAATGTTTTAGTTGTTTCTCAGCTCCAACACACCTGAGTCAGTGATTTAATTACATACGTAAGTTCGCAGAAGCCTCTTAATCACCTTTCATTCAAATTAGTTGTGTTGAAGCAGAGGAACAACTAAAACGTAAGATGGTGTTCCTCAGGGACCATGGTTGGGAACCACTAAATTTAGAAAATTGTTATTGGAACAAAAATTTTTTTTTGAAAATAATTCTCATTCTTGTGGTTTTTAGAGCTGGACATTGACAGCTGCAACCTTGAAAGTTATCTGCGAGAGAATAGACTGCAACTAAACTGGGACAGTTTTGAGATGACCATGACAACAGACTATTATAAAGGGGTAAAATTGGCACAAATTTGTTGTGCTTGTTTGAAATTGAATTGGCATCACTGCGACTCTTAAGCTAGCGTCCAGTGCTGCTGCCAATCCAGATGCTACGTTTAGCTTTTGTCCTAAACTTATCTCGGATCAAACTTTTTATTTAAACCTTTATTTTATCAGGAAGGAAATCCATTGAGTTTATCTCTTTTACAAGGATGGCTCGAACAATTGTACAAGGTGCGAACAAGCCATTACAAATACAGCAATGGTTTTAGTAACTGTAATGTTAAAATATTTACAACTAAACATCCAGTAATACAGTGGTTCCAACACTGGTCCTTGATGAACACCATTTTTCATGTTGTAGTTGTTTTCTTGCTTTGACACCTGATTTGAATGAAGTGGTGATTAACTGGCTTTTGCAGAACTTCAGGAAATAATTAAGTCACTGAAACAGGTGCGATGGAGCAGAGAAACAGCTAAGACAAGCAGGATGGTGTTCCTCAAGGACCAGTGTTGGGAACCACTGCGGTCATAAGACATAAAATACAACGCGAGTTTAAAAAATATCACAATTTAAGACACTTAAACTTTGAAGAAAAGAGTGCAGAAAGTATTTTCTTTGTAAGAAAGCCATTTTATCTAACTCTAACTTTAAAGCTACAATGTTCACTCCAAATTCCCCAGACACCGCTACAATCCACCACGTTTGCAGATGTTTGTTAAATATTTCACTAAAGTTGTACTGTTTTGTCTGTGAAGATTCTTGGGGGGGGGGGGGGGGGGGGGGTTGGACATTATTTCTCTGAATGTGCTTTTTTTGTTTTGTTTGTTTTCAGCTTGCACTTGTACAAGAAATGTTTTAAAAATATGACGTTCTGTGTTGAGAACGCTCTTTTGGTAAAGTTCATTCTGCTCTTCTGCCCCAAGTTTAATTTAATGATTTTATTTTTGTTTTTGGTGCAATGACCTGCAGGAAGCCAGTCTCGTGTCGGGAACCCACACGTTCTTTGTGTCAGACGTTTTCTTCCTTTTTGCTTGTGATCGTTTGTGTTGAGGTGCGAGTGTGATTGTTTTTATTTTTCTATCTTCAAGCTCCTTTCTGTTGTCAGTATTTGATTTCTCCAGCTCGTGGTCGAGTATATATTTATCACTAATATATACTTTTACAAGTGAAACAGACGTGTGTGAAGTTTTTGTTTTCCTTTCTGCATTACTGTGGGTTAGAGATAGTGTGTCAGAGTCCATATGCCTAAAACTGTCTGGACTTTTTTTTCCATCGGTTTGATGTAAGCAGCATTTTTTATGTAAATATTGTGAAACATTACAGGTCATGCAGTGATGTAACATTTTGAATAATGTTGCACAGATGTTTAAGATATTAAAAAACATGTTCACTCTTATTTGAATAATGGGGTTTTTAATTGTTTCTAAAGTGATTTCAAACAACCACTTTTATATTTTTAGGAGGAGCTGAGTAAATAATATCCTGGTCACACACTGCCCTCTAGTGGCCAGAAAGGAAAGTACAACAAAGCAAGTTTTTCTTAGCTTTGATGGTTCAAGTTTGTTCTTGATGTCTAATTTGTTCCTTTACACTGATGTTCAGTGTGAACTTGAATTAAAACTTGACTGAAAGTGGTTCAGCGATAGCCATGAAAGAGCTCTTTGGGATGGAGAGAACTGTACGGGTACGTATTGACGCTCTGTTTTGTTGCAGATTAGTGTATTGTTTTCACCGAGTGTGGACCCACATTTCAGAATCGCATACCAATATAGTTCAGGAAAAACTACTAAACTGCACCGTTTAATAAAGTTTGGGATGAACTGTTTGATTTCAAAGTTTGCAGTGAGTACTGGGTACTAGACTTCTTGACAAACAGACCACGGTCAGTGAGGATCCACAACTTCTCCTCCTCCACCATAACCCTCAGCACTGGCTCTCCTCAAGGATGTGTGTTGAGCC
>JARVJN010000905.1:17952942-17964054 GCA_031763805.1 Argolebias nigripinnis
ATAGATAGATAGATAGATAGATAGATAGATAGATAGATAGATAGATAGATAGATAGATAGATAGATAGATAGAGAAAAAAAACAATTTTGGGAAGAAAAAAAAAGCCAATCTGATGTGGCGATCAGCATCTTGCTGCTTGAAATATATTTGTCATGCCAAAAGATTTTTAACACAATTTTTTTTAACACAATTTTTTTTTTAGTTTTCAAGGATCAATAACGCTCAAACATACATCACTGTTTCTCCACATACAGTTGGAGTCAGAAGTTTACATACACCCATGGATGGACCCATAGTATATAGATATCTTCAACTGTGAGTGATCAACTTGCTGAACTAATCCTGGATGTTTGACCACACTTCTTCCTCCTCTTCCTCTTGGCAGAATTGGTAGAGTTCATTTCAGCTACCTGTAGATGTTTTCCTGCACCGACCTTGCTTTTAGTTTACCGTAAGTTAAATTTTCAATCCAGTTGAGGTTGAGGTTTTGGGAACACCATTGCAGAAACTTCTACTTGCCCATGGTCCAATAACAACGTGAAGGACTGCAAAGATGTGGTTTAATGTCATTGTAGAAGAACTTTGCTGGTCTCAACCCCATTAAGCACCTTCAGGATGAGGTGGAACAGAAAATGTTGGCCAGATCTTCTCAACCAACATCAGTGCTTGAATCATAAACGCTCTACAGAATGAATGGGCACAAATGACCACAGAAACACCACAAAACTCTTGTAGAAAGCCTTTCGAGTGGATGCTGTTAACAGCTGCAGATAATGGACCACCTCATAGAGTTCCTCTTGGTGTGATGGTTTGCCCATTTAGTGCATCCAAGATATTAACATGTTGAAGAGAACTGGGTACAAAATCATGATTTTAAAATCATTGAAAGGTTCATAAAATGTAAAAATGGACGAGACTGATGGTAAGGAGGTTTTTCAAACTTAGTGACCTGCAGATGGTTTAACTCTTACAGTTCATTGAAGCTTTATTTATAAAGGTTATTCTCATTGCCTCACTATGACACATTTTCAAGAGAGACCTGTTTTAAACAAAAAAAAATCCACAGATGAGGTACACACAACAATAGTCATAAAAAACATATGAAGTGAAAAGTAAATAAAATTAGTGATAAAATCTAAATTAAAATAAGCTACTTTATGAAACAAGGTAAAAAAAATACTAAAAACAGGAACACGTCTGCAAGGATTTTTGCATTGAACGTAACAGATGTTTAAAAGCCCTAGAGAGATCAAAGTGGACAACTTCATATCTTTTTGCAAGGTGTTCCAGGTGACAGGAGCAGAGTAAGAGAAGGTGTTTTTACCTAATTTGGTCCGCACTGTGGGGACACTGCAGGTAATGTTGTCTTGAGAGTTGTTGATCGTTGTCTTGAGAGAATGCATTCTGTAGCTGCACTGACTGCATGACATGTAGGAGGAGATCTATGGAGGCAACAGCCAAGAAGTGATTTAAGGATGAAAATGTACCAGTGAAAGAGTCTGCATGGAGTTAATGATGACCAGTTGACCAGTGAATACAGGGTGCAGTGATGGTTACGATATTTACAGCCAATTATGAATCTTAGTGCACCTTGATAGACAGCATCTAACATCTGCAAGGTGCTTGCAGGAGCATTCATGTAAGTAATGTCACCACAGTCATTGGCTGGAACAGTAGCAGTTACAGGAGTTTTCTAGCATTCAGAGTTAAACAAGATTGATTTCTGAAAAAGAAACCCAACTTTAATTTCAATTTCTTTATCAAGATTTTGACATGCGGTATAAAAGAGCATCAACCAAAATTCCCAAGTATTTGTAAGAATCGACAAACTCAATAGGAACACCATTTGTAAATAACGAGAAGGAAATAAGGAAGGAACACTGGTACTGACTTCCTGTTTGAAAACGATATCCCTTTGGTTTTGTCAGCATTTAGCACCAGTTTGAGATGGAACAAATCTGACTGGATGATGTTGAATGCAGACTGTAAAAGCTGGAAAACCTTAGCAACGGATTTAGCTCAACAATAAACTATCGTCGGAATAGAAATGTAAGGATGCATCAGGAATGTTTGGACCTTCATTACTTATGTAGATTGTAAAGAGGGTGGATCCTAAGACTGAGCCTTGTGATACACCATTGTTAACTGTCAAATGACTGGAAGAAGTTAATGGACTGTACTTATTTAGCACCTTATTTGTATCTGATCAAGATACGGTACTCAAGCACTTTACACTACAATGTGTGCCCTCATTTACCCATTTACCAAAATAACAGTAGTACCGTTATGTTGAACACATTGCCCCTGACCTGAGAGGTAATTAGAAAACCATCCAATAGTGTGGTCTGAGAAACCAATGTCTGAGAACTTATGGCATAAGATGCCATGGTCTACAGTGTCAAAAGCTTTAGACAGGCCTAAATAAAGTGCAGCACAATAGTTCTTGGCCTCCAATACTTCAACATCATTAAAAAACTTCAATGGACTTGCTGTTGGGGAGAATGTTCAGCTACTGTCGTAAAATTACTCAGGAATGTTTTCAAGTCTTGCATGTTTAGTTTTTTTAATTCAGCTGCTTTTGTACAATTTAATATTAGTCCACATTTAACCTAATTTATAGCAGTCTCCACCCTCCTGCCTCCAGTTTGGGTCACAGCTTGATGTAATTTAATAAAGTCGATGTATTTCAGCACACAGTAGACGTCTCTGCTTTCAGACTGCAAGCCGGCAGCACATCAGGAGCGTCTTACTTTAGTCAAAGTGAAATTTTGGTAAATATATTTTTTCCTGCTTTAAATCTGAGTTGTATATTTACAGCAAAAAAATTGGTTTTTGGCTAATTTACTGTTGTATTATTTAGGTTCCTTTTTAGATTTTAAGCAAAGCTGCTCAAGCCGCTTTAAGGAAAAGTTTTTTGTTTGCTTAATAGCAGTTCTGACATAAATCAGTCATTCAACCTGAAAGCAGTGGTGTGATGATGAAGATAAGGACAGTTTAATGGTTAAAGTGTTTATAGTGTGTATTGGTTTATGTGGCTAATAAGTATATGGTTTCTATGAACAGAGGATGTTTATTGCTATTTTATCAATGTATCAATGTATTGTAATAACCGGTTTTGCGGAAGAAACTAAAATAATTCTAGAAAAAATCTGAAGTGTGTCAAGACAGCTTCTGCCCAATTCCAAAAATCCAGATATTGACCCTCTTGCTGCCCTTGGGTCAAAAAGAACCACAGCATGTCTGTTTTAAAACATTGCGAAGTAACTGCGTTTTCTTTCTCAGATCGGAGAACTCAACAAGGAGAGTCTAAATGTCTGAGCGCTATGACTGCGGGGAGTGTAAGGACTCCCTGTTGGGGCAGAAGTACATCCTGAGGGAGGAACAGCCATACTGCATCAAGTGCTACGAGGAACTTTTCTCCAGTAGCTGCGAGTTGTGCAACAAGCTCATCAGCTGTACCAGCAAGGTGATTCACAAACATCCAGCTAACAAAAAGCTTTGCTTTTTCTGAGAAGTAAAAAAAAAAAAAATTCTCTGTGGGCTGTACCGGTACCATGTACAATATAAAATGTTGTTTATCCTGCTGGAGGGTTGTAAAATTGAAAGTGTATTTATTAGCTTCTAAAACTCAGTGTGAATGTTGAGACTGCTGAAAATTTCTGAAGAAGCTGAAATGGAGTTATCAAAACCAAAAAAAAAAAAGCAGAACACTAGCTAAAAGAGGCATAGCACTCAAAGATCTAAGCATAGTCAAATGCTTTCTAAAAGCAGCAAAAAGCTAGCTAGAAGCCCACATCAGCAAAAACCTAAAAGTCCCAAATAGCAAATGGCTAGCTAAATGTAGCAAAAAGCTAATACTGTAAAAGCCCCAAACAGTAAAAACCTAGCTAAAAGCCCCAGATAGCAAAAGTTAAGCCAAAAGTAGCGAAAATCTAGCTAAAAGTCTAAAATAGCAAAAGATTAGCTAAAAGTAGCAACAGCTAGCTAAAAGTCTAAAATAGCAAAAGATTAGCTAAAAGTAGCAACAGCTAGCTAAAAGTCTAAATTAGCAAAAGTTAACTAAAAGTAAACAAAAACTACAGTATTTTCTGGAATATAGGTTGCATTGTCCAATTATTGCCAAAAAATTGGAAAAATCTGTATACGGGTCACACCTGAATATAGGTCGCACCTACGTCACCGCCGACGTAACGCGTCATCCACCGCTGACGTGACGCGTCACCGCTGAGTCAACCCGGAAATGTGGACCGTGTTTAGCTCTGCTGCAAATGTCTGCCACAGGAGCGCACAGCAAGGCTTTAAGAAGATTAACACTTAAAAACAATTATTTGTTTGATAAAAATTATAGCAAATATGTGTCTGAGCTGAACTTTTCCTTAATAAATGAATGTAATTGTGAAATGAGCTGGATTTAAAAAAAGACTTTCAAAAGAAACTGGTACTACCGTGCGCCCCTAGTGGCCGAAAGAGATAAAAAGCCATAAATAGGTCGCAGGGCATGCAAAAATGATAAAAAGTCGCAACCTATATTCTGGAAAATACGGTATAAGATTTGATGAAATGAAATTTACATGCTCCACTGATATTGTCCAAAGTGATCAAATGTTTATCTGATCTTTTAACACCACTTTTTGCACAATCATAAATAAATAAATAAATAAATAAATAAATAAATAAATAACTCAAAATTACTGTATAAATGTCAAAAATTGGTTCAGCAGGGCTGATATTTTATTTAACAGCTAGGTCCAGTTAGATGATGCTCCAAAAAAAAAAGGGAAACGTGGCAGCCTCTCTGCAGGGCCATTCTTCCCTGCTTCCCTCCCTCTTCCTCTTCCCGCCTCGGCGTCCAAGAGCTCGGGCCTCCGGCTGTGTAACCATGACAACCAAATGAGGTAAATGGTTGCAGGAGAATCCTCATCACGACCACCACCCTCACAGAGCTCTCTCCAGTGGCGCACAGACCGAGTGTGCTCATGTCTTTCGTGCATGATAATCCCCATCCAGTGGTGTAATTCCTCGTTGGAATCCCTCTAAATGATTCCAGTCTGCAGAGCGCCGTCATTCTGCTCTCTGTCACGTCAACGTTGCATCTCCTTAGGGAGCGGGGGGTTATTTTTGTCCTGTGGTTGCTCGACTTCGGACTTGGGAAAAAAACACATAGCTTTCAACAGAGTCACAACAGGGCATGACAGGCTGCACGTGTGCATATCACAGAGATGAGAAATAAATCCTTACTGAGCGGGATGAAAAGAAAAACAAGTGTGACAATAAAGAAAACAACATTATTGCACATTTCAAGACATTGGTAGATGCTGTCAACAACAAAAAATGAATATAAATGTTGTTTTTTCATTAAACTACACTAGATGTCTGTTTGTCTTGTGTAAATTTTTTCTCCAATTTGCACAATGATGCAGCACGACTGCTGAATAAAGACATTTTCCGTATAAAAAACTGGAAACATGTTGTGCAAAAGGATGACACAATTGTTTTTTAAGTCTAATTTCTCTAACACCCTTTCCGGAAATATTTCCTCTATTTGCATACCTGCAGCGTGATATAACAGTGCTGTGTGAAATAACACCATGTGCTGTATTTACAGATGAGTGTTATTTCTCTGCTGCTGTGATGAGACCAAATCTGTAAAAGCAAGAGATTCACAGAAATGGGGTTTCTAAGTTGTTTTTAACCTTTACTCCGAGGTTTAGTTTACCTAAGAATCACATTTCTTGGTCAATACATTCTGTTAACTGATGTGCACTTCAGCATTTATTTTGGATGAATTTTCTAGAGTGCTAATCAAAAACATTTCACAGTAAAAAAAACAAAACAACTAACAAATAAACATTTTAAAAACTGTATGCTAATTTATGCATGCAGTTTCCTTTTTCAAGTGGTATTACTTGTATTGCTTCCTTATTTAGTGGAACACCTCGTTTCTCTGAAACTGTCGGTGAGATACCTTTTCTTGGAAAACCTTCAAGGGAAGAGTGGACACTGTTTATTCCATTGATTTGAATCAAAGACACAAATTAAATCACCAAGAGACTTTTTAATTTGTTCAAATTAAAATATATCAAAAGAATAACCTTGTGTTATTTGCATGATCGTTGTTATTGTTCAATATTTTGATAATCAAAGACTCTGTCCAAGCCAAGGACATGTCAAATTGAACTTTCAGTATTTGTTTAGAAGTTTAAGACAGTAATCAAGTTTTAATCATGAAGCTGGCGCCTGTCGTCTCCCCTTCTAAAATAACCTTCTCTCCCTCTTTCTAAACAACCTTCTCTGCCTTGACTTATAATAAACTCTCTGACCTCGGCTAAACCACTCCTACTTCCTGGTTGACTAACCAATAGGAAGGAGTGAGTACCCTGAAGTCAAGCCCTCTTTAAAAGTTCCAACTTCCGTGAATTTTTCAGTTCTGAGTTGAGTTGAGGAGTCATTCGTCACACTCAGCCTTTTAAGCTGTCGGACATTGGCCAAGCGCCAAAGGCCTTGTCCTTTGCTAAGGATTCTACAGCATGCTTGCTGTAAAATCCGAACAAAGCTCAAACCTTTGAATAGAAATTCCTTTAGAGGATTATTTTATTTTGAAACCAAAACCGGAACTGCTCGCTACTTTAATCGATGAGGCAGACATCAGGAGACCCTGAAGGTAAACGGACTGACCTCCTCGGACGTCAAGGAAAGCTCCATTCTTGACTGACCTTCACAAGGTAACGAGTCTCTGATGTTTTACAATGCGGACCTGGGTTTAGCTGATATCGCACGGAGAACGTGCCATTCCTGGTTGAACTCATTCACCCCAAGATAAACTTTCTCTTTCTCCCTCCTTGCCTTACTCCTTATCGCGCCAGTAATATTAAAAAAGTGCCTTCAGATATAAGTAATTTACCATCTTACAACTTGATCTGTTGTCTCCTTAAATATTTGTCGACTAGTAGAATTATGGACGCATGATCTCTATCTGTTTAATGTCTAATTTATAAGAAATTTAATCAACCAATCCAGTGTACGTGTTCTGATGTAATTTTAATGATTTGTTAATAAATGGCCGTATTTCCTGATGGGTCAACTATAATTAACGTTTCATGGTCACTTACATCTTATCTGGTCACACAAATTTATTTTTTAATCCAAAAAAGAAGAGAAGCCATGATTTAATTAATTATAAGGTTGTGTCAGGATAACTCCTGCTAATCTTACATCTGGTGGACCGTACGGTTCTGTCTGGCAGACCGTACCTGTACCCCTACATTTGGTGGCCCATTACGTGCTTCTAAAGGATTTGTTCATTTAATTTCTGTGTGGTAAAACGTGTCATATTGGCATAAAACATATCCAAGTTTTTGACTCTTATAAAAAAATGGTTTTTGGTTGAAAGTGTTCAGAAGATGCAAGAACTGCATGTTGAACTCATTTGAAGCTAAAAAAGGGTCAAGAATCAACTTTTAAAATGTTTGTTTGAAGCTGCTGTTGGATGAGAATTGTCTTCTATATGGTTCTGGTGAAATTCGGTTCTGCTGACGTTGTTCACAAGCTGAAAGTGCATTTAAATGACCGCTGTGTTATTTTTAAAGTTTCTTATTACCTCTGCAAGATTGCTGTTGTGTGGTATTTTTACATTATAAACAGAAAGAATGCATATTCTGTCTGAAACTAGTGTTGTCAGCCGTGGTTTTGGTTTTGGCTCTGGCCTGTTTCTAGTTCTGACGTGTTGCTGTTGAAACGGTTAAAAAAAGTCAGTGTAGGCAACTGTTATATTGCTGTTTTACTGAGCATTAGACTCAGTTTACCTGTTTGAATGCGTCTGCTACACTTGAAGAATTTATGAAATGTTTTTAAGCAGTTTAATTGAGTTGAAAAGAGTCCGAAAGTTTGTGATAAGTTAAGCTAACATTCCATTGAATGCTACGTGTTCTTTTCATGATCTGTGATTGGTCGAAAGAGATCTGTGTCATATGCTGTGATTGGTCGATTAGATTTACATGTCTGGGTAGCGAGCTCTGATTCTCTAAAAGCTGTTGATGTACGCCGTTACTTCAACTCACCCTGTCATCAGATCATGTGACCCCAAAAGAAAAACACAATATTTTCTTTAAAGTTTAAAAATTTAATAAAGCCTTCACAATAGTTAAATCAAATCGATTTGTCTCTTAAAAGGAAGTTTGTTCAAGCGATTATCATATTCAGGCAAACAACTAATTCCAAAAGTTGATTGTATCCGAGTTTGTTTGATACTAATCGAAGTTAATGGTGGTCAACACCGCCTTATTGCCCTAGAGCACTCAGGAAGAGTGATTACAGTCACTTTGTGGTAAATTTAAACTTTGAACGCCATCTGCTGTTGAATAAAAGGATAACAGAATATTGACACACAAAGTCATGAGATCTCTGCAATTTATTTCAAAATAACATTTGTAATGCTATTCTGTGTACAATCAAACACCCCAGTTTATTTTAAATAAAGAAATTTTAAAATAACATACAAAGAACATTTCTATTTGATTTTTCACAAAAATCAAAATGAAATGACAAAATCCATCACTAAGCCTTATGGCTATCCAGCTGCCAAGAAGGTCATGCAAGGAAAAGATGAACATCCATTGATGTTTTATGACAGAATCGTCCAAGCTTATTTTGGTAACACAAATGAACCAGGCATGGAAGAAGAAATAGGTTTCAAATTTGTTTTCAGCAAAAATTTCATCTCTGAGATAAAATGGAAGGTATAATCATGGCTAGTTTCAAAGAGAAAACCATCAAAGAAATAAAACAGTGTGCTGTAAATGCTTTTGAGGCTCACATGCAAAGCATAACACCCTTAGAGGTGTCCCTAGGTGAAAAGGTCAAATCTCAGTTGTTAAAATTAGAAGAGACACAAGCATCAGCTCCCTCTCCTAAAGAAGGCAAGAAAACACAAAATGTTCAACCTAACAAGCCATAACGTGAAGGTGCCCGCTGGACCAAGGACACAAAGTGGTTCTTACCAAGCCAAGGCCCTGCCCCTGTTGCACCTCAAACAGAAATGTCAGAGACAAGCAATAAATCAAAAACTCTAAGCTCAGAAGAGACAGAGAATATAATTTGTTTGTTAGATAATTTCAATGATACAAACAAGGATGACCAATGAGTAGCACTATCATTAAGAATAGCTCAGAGGACACAAGTAACAACATTGCCACAGATGCTGACAGTTAACGACACGCTGACGGTCACCATGACATTGTTGTTAAAGACGCCGAGAGCCCCTCATCAGACAAAAGGGGGAAAACTCATACAACAATGACAGTGACCAGTCGCAAACTGGACAATCAGACACAACTATGACTGGGCTGATGGTTGAGACAAACCAAAATTACACAGAAAGAGGTAAACAAAAAAGGAACGTTAGCAAAAACCTGAAAGGTTCCTGTGTACAGTCCTCTATCAGTTGCGCAAACAGCTAAAACTAGGCAAAGGCATCCTAAATTTTGCTCATGGACCCACGGCCTTACCTGTGTTCGTGGTCCCCCATGGCCACAGGGGGGTGATGTTAGTTCATGCCCATGACAAAGACAAAGATCTCACAAACTCACAGACCTCATGGGGAAAAAACGGTCGTCCAAGCAGAACATAGTAATTAAACTAAATAGGTCTAAACTAAATTAGTTGTTAAAAGAAATAGCTCCAACTACAACTTAGTAAACGCTAAGTCTAAAACCAGAGGTGGGTAGGAACGAGTTACACTTACTCCGTTACATTTACTTAAGTAGCTTTTTGAGAAAATTGTACTTGTGAGAGTAGTTTAAATGTGAAAGACATACTTTTACTTGAGTAAATTTTAGGGGAAAAAACCGCAACTTTTACTCCGTTACTATGGGCTTTCTGCCGATCGCTAAAGTTACTTTTGTTTCAAGTATGTAAAAACATTTGCAGCAAAATTATTGCTTAACTTATTGTCACCTGACATGTAACCAATCAAGTGAAGCCAATTAGTCACGTGACCACAACAAACTCTCCACGCAGGCCATGTTGAGTGACATTGGAGATTCTGGACCCAGTTGATGAAAGAAAGAAATACGGACAGTTCCTAAAGGAATGGCGACAGAAGAAGCTGGCGAAGAGGAGTCAGAGCACCCCTGGCCTCACATACGAGCAATGTTCCCCTTACAGTCTTCTAAAAAGAACAGTAAATCATGCGCTCAGCTTTGTCTGCCAAAACTTGTAGATAATCCAGTCTACATGAACTCAACGTCAAATTTGAGAAAACACATTGCGGTAAGTTTGCTATTTTTTTACTTTTTTGTGTAATGATGTCAGCTCTATTACAACAGCATGCATAACTTTAAAACTGTGTATGACGTGACTATTAAATGTTATACAGTGTATTACTAAAAACGTGTTCACACTCGGTGTAAGTACACATGAGCAATATGCTAATTTACAGTAGCTAAAACAAACGTTTCCTACATTTGGGGACGGTTGGTGGAAGATGTAGCTACATATACTGACAGTCCCCTCAGACTTTTAAAGTCACAAACCTCCAATAAGTCTGTCTTAGTAGAACACAATTCATACATGTGTAATAAAATAGAAAGGGGTCAGTTTAAAACTGACATCTATAATTTAGATCTGAATTTAGATCTGAACCATCTTGGTTCTCTCAGAGATCGAACATCTACCTTTTGTGGTTCTTTGCTCATTTCAGACTTTTCAATCTGAGGTACACTAGGAGCAGAGCTTCGTTTAAACCATTCTGAGTCACTGTTCCAGCTGGCATCAACATTTTGTTGTTTGTTGGTTTGAAAATCCTGTTTATTCTCGCACTCTGTAGGAGAGGGAACCTCTTCTACTTTAAGCAAGTGGGATTCGACCTTTTGACCTAGGCACACCTCTGAGGGTGTCTTGTGTTGTGTGAGCACATCAAAAACTTTCACAGCATATTGTTTTATTTCTTCCATGGTACTCTCTTTGAAATTAACCTTGAAGCGCACACATTTGCTTAGCTTAGGCTAGAGATTCGCTCTGAAAAGACATTTAAACTGCTCATCTCCCTCTATGCCAGGGTCAGGTATGCCACCTGAATAAGCAGAGAGGAGCCTGTCGTAGAAAGACAGGGGATG
>JARVJN010000905.1:17984972-17997843 GCA_031763805.1 Argolebias nigripinnis
GCCCTCCTGTGAGCCACCAGTTGAGAATCTCAGTTGTAGCAGGTATTTTGGCTCCGGCCACGTTTAAATTAGTGAACAAAGGGGCAGAAATGGCTCTTTTGATTGTAAAGGTTGCAGACCCCTGATATAGAGCAATAGCAAAGTGACACTCCAACAATGTTCAGTCAGGTCATCTGGATGTTTAAAAAAAAAAAATTTGCTGAGTCGCTCCGTCCTTCATCCGAAGGACTTCTTCTGGACCTGTTGGATTATTACTTGGATTACTGAACATGAACTTTGGTGCATGTGTGACACTGTTTATTCTGTTTGCCCAATACAGCTTTCTTTGAACTCATTAGGTCAATTATAACATCATTAGATATATATATATATATAAAGATGAATAATTATGGTTTCTGTTTTTATTTGTTAAGGGGAAAATTTATTTATGCAAGACTTTTGAGTATGCGCCTGCACCACATAGTACACTACACACACAAACACACACACAAATATAGCAAGTCCTGTATCCCTTTCAGTAACAAAAAAAGAATGTCTCTGTGTGTGGTGATCCATGTCATTAGCATCACTAATCTGTTGCTAATGAACCAGTAAACCGTTCTGTTTTTTTAAATCCCTCTCACACACACACACACACACACAGTCACAAACACATGAAAACACGCACAGATGTGCAATTGAAGAAAAGGTTGTCATAATATATGCACAAGCAAGGCCCTTTGTTTACTTGTGTATGGCTGCGGGGGAGAGCAGAGATCATTTTAATCACAAAGGAAAAACTGTTTTAATATCTTCATTACAGAGATTTTGACATGAATGGATTATGCAACAGAGGTGCTTCGACACGTGCGGTTGATGGTTGCATGAAAAGACACCGCACTTTCAACTCTCCAACCACAGTCTCTGGAATAGGCAACACGATGCCACCATTTATCGAGAGAAATCACAGTTTCCACGCGTTGTCCCATCGCTCTCTGTGGCACGGTGGCAGTCGCTCACAGAGCCACCGGTGATTAAAAGATCAGCCTGAAAGTTGCGTCGCTGTTATCGCACGAGATGAAAGGTGACGGGGATTTGGGAGATTTGGAATTACAATCGATGACATCGGCGTTTGCTTACACCGCACTGCGATTAGGAGCGTTGTGTAATCGGCTTAGCGGTAAGCGAGGAGCGGGTGGGTTGGGCTGGCGTTGGCAGAGTGCGGCAGGCCTGTGAGGTGGAGGTAGTGATATGCAAAATGATATTTATGATAAATGTATGCCATTAAATGATGGCAGCTGTAATTTTTGTCATTACTAGAGCTGAAACTTTAAATTGTTTATTAAAAGCAAGTTTTCATGAGGGTTATTAAGTTAGAAAAATTTTTCAAAAATTTTTGAGTTGTACAAAAAACGGTTTGACGAGAATCCTTGGAACGGTGCATATGCTCCTTTCGTGTGTTTGTGAAATTAAAGCAGGCTGATGTGCACTATGCACAGGTGCCACAATTTGTCAGTGCTTTGCGAGCGCGCGTGGACGAGGCTGCCGGAGCTGGCTGATGGATCAGAGGAGGATTGAGTGGACAGAAGCTCATGATTGATGCTCAGACAGGATATGAGGCGCCGCCTGCCACCCCGTACCTGGCCACAGCAGCCCGGGACAACCTTCAGAATGAGAAAGAGGAGCTTGAAGATAGCGGCTGGAGGCAGTTTGTGGGTGTGCATGTGTGCAAAAGTTGGCAGAGAATATAAAAAGTGCAGAAGGAGTAGGTTGAGTGGGGAAATCCTAAAAAGGGTAAGCAGTAGAGAGAACTGATGGACCTGAGAGGGATATTATTCAGTAGAAATGAGAATAATAACGTCCACATCAGAATATTCCAGGAAGGAAGATTGGGACCTTAGTGGTCCATTGTGGGTTGAAGTAAAGGAATATTATTACCTTCTTTTTGATCTCTAACGTATCAGTAAAAAGTAAAACGATTCCTGAAATAAGAATTATGCTTTATCATGTGTTTACCATTTATTGTTGCTTCCCTCTTTTTTTCTTCTTCTTCTTCCTGCCCTCCATCAGAGAAGGGCCAGGTCCCTCAGAGGCAGTCAATCTTACCCTGAAATGTAAAACAGACAAGGGGAACAGATTACCTATTTGCCATTAATGTTTATTCTCTTTGAAGTAGGCGGCGATATCAGGCAGTGTGTGTGCGCTGTGCCTGCATGTGTGAGGTTTATTGTGTGTGCGTATGTATGCATGTATGTGTAGGTTTCAGTGAATACGTGTTCGTGGAGTGGGGTGTGTGTGTGTGTTGCTTGTGAACTAGTGCATTGTGGGGGGAGAGCAGTGTGCAGCATGGCAGCTGTATCGTACAGTGATCTGATGCAGTCCCAACAAAGACGGCACAGTTTGTCATCACAGCCGGATCACAGTCACGTCTTTAGGTGAGCGTGGCGGAGTGCTGTAACGCTCGGCTTTTATTGGCGGTCGCAGCAGGGCTTACCCGTGTGTGTGGCTCAGTCACTCATTCTGTCAGTCTCTCATTGAGCACAATTACAGAGCATTGTTAGAAGGTGAGGAGGCTTGGCTGGTGTTACGAATCTACCACTTGACTAGCTAAAGAATAGCTGAGCACATCACTCCTAGATAGGTGTTCATGCGTGGACGCATGCGCACATAGGATAGTATTTACTTCAGGGCACACACAAACATATTCATTAATATTTCAGGGCTGTGTTGAGTTAGCAGGGCAGAGTGCTAATGTAAGGACCTGCTAACGCTAGAGTAACTTCATAGCTGGTTTGCTGTCTTCAGATGAATCAGAGTGAGACCTTTAATTATCTCTCTTTAACCTTAAGGAAATCGCTCCCCTCATCCCCCCAAACCCCTCCCTACTCCTATAGTTAGCCAGGTTCAGCATTGTGTCAAGCATCTCTGAAACACAAAGGGAGCACAGACGTGGTTGGGTTTAGGACTGTGTAGGGGACGTTGAGCTAACATGGACAGATATAGCTAAGTTCAAACTACAACAGCAATCTTGTGATTCTGATTTTGTATATGTAAAACAACAAAAAAATACAATTAGTCAAGGTTATTCTTGTGTCAGGGTAACCCATTTTAATTTTTGGAGTTTATGCACATATATACTGTAATTTCTGGACTATTGAGCGCACCTAAATATAAGCCACGCCCACTAAATTTAAAAATAAAATAATAATTTTACATACCGGTAAATAGGCCGCATTTGTATAAGCTGCAGGTGTACACATTGTAACATGAGATATTTACACAGATTTTTAAAAAACTTTCACACACAAATATAGTAATAATTTTTTTTCTTAACAGTGCCTGTAACACGGCTGATACAAAAAATACAGTAGTCTACCAGTAAATCATTGATCGCTACACCCCGACAGAGACGTGTATTGGGCAGCTATGTGAGCACCTGGGTGTGATGAAGCTAAATGTTTTAGTAGCAAGAAGCTTGTTAGCCCATCAAAAAGAAAAAAAAAATCCATAAATTTGCTGCAGCATTGTATAAGCCGCGTTGTGCAAAGCGTGTGAAAAAAGTAGCGGCTTATAGTCTGGAAATACGGTACTTCATTGAGGGCCTTGAACACATTTCTTTTATTTTTGCAAATTAAAAATTGGTAATTTTATTTGATGTAAGCACGTTGTATACTGGTTTCCAGTACTGTGTGACTCTGATATAGTATATAGAAATGTATAACCCAGGGATGTTGTGGCGCACGTTTAACTATACAGAACATTCTTTGTATAGGTCTTTCAGGTCAGCATTTGTTTACGTTTTTACAGTCTGTACAAATGCCGAGCTTCAGTGTATGAAACTAAATGCAGTTTGAGTTTTCCTCATGCAAGTTTGGAATTTTAGTGGAGGGCATACAATGTACGTGCATGTCAAACATGAATGAAATACAGTAAAAATAAAATAAAAAATCAAAACTAGATGTTCTTGTTGTGTATAGCTGGTTCAAATGTAATAATTTACTTAAAAAATACCAAATAATCCAAATGTAAACATTGGTGGTATAAGAGAAGACATATAAGCTTACAGGACAAGCTCAGCTGCTCATGGCTGACAGTTTACACACAACCAAAGCAAAATGAACAAAAGCAGCCAACATGAAACAAGACCCAAAGGTTGAAATGCATGCTGAAAGTAACAGAGTGCAATTAATACATTTACACTCGTCTGCATTTTAGCTAGAAACATATAAATCATAGCTGTTCAGCAAAGTACAAGCTACAGTTGTCCACAACTCATCAGAGACTTCTGTTAGTCTCACAAATGACGGATGGACATCAAGTACAACTGAGAGTTACTGAACGGTGACTGCCTGCTGTTCTCAGCTGCAAGATGGAAAGCTGTGCTGTGTATACCTGCCTTTTTATAAACACACATGCAGCAAGTCTACTCCAGAAAACAGTATTTATATGGAAACTGTAGAGACCAGAAGGCACAGGTCGAGTCATAAAAAATCAATATTTGAAAAACGTGTGGTGCAAAAAGATACTTTCTCGCTGTGCCAGATAAACATACCGGTACTGAATTGTCATTAAAACTGAGACATCAAACAGTAATTCCTATGTACTGATACAGCTCTGCTATTACTGCATTTTGATGGAAGCTTAACATCTCTTGTTTAGGTGAAAACTAAGATAAAGGACGTCTATAGGTTTTCTTTAGTGACATACTCCTGTCCTCACTAAAGAATTTCAGAAGTTGATAAAAAAAAATCACTTACTGGTATTTGCATGTATTTTGTGGCTTCTCTGTCTTGGCTGGGAAAATTCACAAATGTGTTTTTATCACATCACGTTGAATCTCATGCTGATGCTGCTGTATTCATTCATACCCATCTACTCACTACAGACTCATGTTCAGGCTGCTGTTTATGGCACATTATTTTACATTATTAATGTTTAGCTTGTATCTTAGAACTTTTAGCATATCATTTAGTGTTCGTTTAGCACAGAGATCTGCAAGCTTTTAAATCAAGAGCCATTTCTACCCTTCACTTACAAAACAAAATGTGCCTAAAGCCACTAAATCTATTACCGGTACAACAGTCATTATCAACTGGTGGCTCATGGGCCACTTCAAATTTGTATGGTTTGTGTTGTTTTTCAGCCAGTGGGGGTGACTTGATAAAACAAAAATTATATAATGAATTTCAATATTTATTAATATTTTGACATTTTGGGGGCTAAAGACAAGACCACATTCATGTAATATTAGTTATATAATAAAGATATATTCTATATAGTTTTAGTTCGGTTCTCCAGTTTTACAAAAAAAATGAAAAGTAACACTGAACTTGGCAGATTTATGTGAGTCATCCTTTAAAATTTATAAAAAATAATTATATATACTACTTTAAAGTAATAAAGTATAAATTTAAAGTATGTCTAAACATTAGGTAATTTTGTTGGACAAGTAAATGTGACTTATTACATTTTTAATTTAAAAACAAAGTTTGTATTTACTTTTACTTTAATTAGGTCTGTCTGTCTATTAATTATTCATATTTCTTATAGGCAATTGTCCTAAAGTTATTCCAAGGACTTTGTGGTGGACGCCAGAGAAAGATAGGCCAGAAGTTGGATAAATGAAGCAGCTAAAACTTGTTTTAGTCATTTACTTTAAACATTTGCAGAAAAACTGCTAAAACTTATTTTTCCTTACTGTGGGTATAAAAACCAATGACTTTGCATTTTGCATCATGTTTGGTCAAAGCTTGAATGAGCCACAGACCAAGAACCAAATGACCGCAAGTGGCCCCAGAGCCGCAGATTGCTGATCCCTGGTTTAGCCTAGATATCTTATATCCTTGTAGAATGTTTCTTTTTATACTTTATATTTTTAGTATTTTTGGGTGTAACTGGGATCTTGAGTACAAAATTTCATTCCACCTCATGTACCACATGTGATGTGAATGATAAAGGACTTTGAACTGGAATAAAGCCCAGTAAAAGAAAATTGGGGGTTGCTTTAGTTTAAACAGTCTACGTTGGTTATTCATTCACACAGAGATCACTGTCTTACTTTTACAACTACCTCTCTGTGTTTGCACAAAAAGTTGTAAAGGACTGTTTGCCACTAAGGATAAAACCTAACGTGTTTTTCCATCTTATATATTATTTTTCAAATCTTAATCTTGACACTTGTTGATACTGATTTTAACCCCTACTTTTCCTGATGCGGTCCGCAGAAGTCGACATACCTCAACTGTTTCAGCATGAAAGAGAAGAACAAAAGGAACCGTTCCAACCCAGATTTTAAACAGTGGCGCCTCTCTGAACTCTTGCGTGTAATCTATAATTTGACGGAAGAACTCTGAAACGAAAGTTATGAGGTGCTTTTCAAAAATGAGGGGAAAAAAATAAATTCAAAAGTTGTCCGGCCTGCTTGTGATTCTATTGCAGTTTAGATGCCGTCTTACCTCCTGCGTTGGGTTTGAACATCAACGCATCTCCAAGGAAGAGGTAAGAGGTTTGTGTCCCTGGAATAGGCTTCATCAGAAACCATTTGTGCAGATAACCGCTCAGCATCTTGTACGTGATGTAGGTAAATACAGCAATGAAGATGCTAACTCCAAGAAAAAGGAAACTGTAATTGCCCATTATAACAGCCATGTCTTCTCTTCACGAGTCCTCTGATGTAACCAGCAGCCACCTGCCCTTTGTAAATTCCTAATATTACCAGGACAGGACAAACGCTGCTGCTGCTCCTCCCCTCAGCTGGAAAAGCACCAACAGCTGATGGACTTCAGCAGCTACTCTAGCTACATTTCTTTGCTATGAGGTAAACTGGAATATCTTGTTGAATGCAGAAGTAGGTCGGACACATTACTGAATACAGGACACTAACGTGAATAAACAGTGATGGTTTAGTTTGCACAATTACTGCAATAATTATGTTAATCATTCACGATATGAAATGTAGCTGACTGGTCTTGAACTTTGTCCGATCCATTATCTCATATAAAAAGATATCAAGACTTTTGTGCCATGGCAAACATTAATGGTTAATAAATAACAGCCTTATCTTAGTGATTTGTATCTTCTTTAACTGAAGCATTTTATAATTTATATGTTACACAACTATGAAACCCGGGTGCGTATAAAAGGTTATTGTTTATTTTGGCCTTTAAGAGTGGATTTGAAATTGATCTTTTCTTTTTTTTAATGTAAAAAGAGAAGAATATATTTGCATTTTAAAACTGATGTGCTTGAATTCATTTGTTTCCTTTACCCATTTTTTTTCTTTCTGGGTCACAGAGGGCCGGCGTCAGCGGTCAACGTGCGAGAGGCCAGGTGCACCTTGGACAGGTCAATCACAGGGACACACAGAGAAAACAAATACGTTCACCCACGCCTTTTTGTTGCTGGGCAACAGCTCTCACTGCACCACCGTGTCACCTACATAAATATGTTATAAATACATGCATTGTCTTTGTACTTTTTATCCTCTATAACTGAAACAATATACATTTTTTACATTTACACATACAGGTAGTCCCCGACTTACGGCATAGTTCTGTTCCTACGCTCCGTCGTAACTCGAAAATCTACGTAAGTCGTAAAATATGTCCAAACTGCACCTTATACGTACATTACTGTATTTTACCAAGCACTTAGTCTATCCTAACACAGTACCCTACATAATTATCAAAAAACACATTCATTTGAGACCCCTAATGAAAGGAAAAAAAGAGATAATTTCCTACTCTGGAATGCTGGTGGCCATTTCCTCCGTCCCTCCTCCGGATTCTCCATTCATTTAGTTGTAAAACCGCCGTCCATAAAACAGCTACTTTTCCACAGCTGCTACCTGTCCAGCTTGCTCCAACAAGTTTTGTTTTGTTTTTTGAAAGTCCAGAGGACCAGACTTAGCTTTTTTAGAGAGTAAAGGCAGCTGTATCTACCGCAGCTAGCAACACCGGAAACCGTAAACAGTCGGAAACTGCGTAAATCTGCTTCAAAATAAAAAAAATCAAAATAATTTTTAATTTATTTTTATTTTTATGGAGATGCGTGTCGTAACCACAAAATGTCGTAACTCGAGGCCGTCGTAAGTCGAGGACTACCTGCTTGAAGCTTTAAGTACTTTGTGCGCATTAAACTCCTAAAATAAGCCACTTTTTGTCCAGTGGCCACTCAGCTGTAATGTATTTACAGGGGGTCTGTTCCCATGTGACTTGGTGGTCGAGGCCCCCTAGTGGTCTGGTGCGCTTCAGTTTTTGTTTTTTTTTGTATTTGCAGCATTTTTTCCGTTGCATTTGTTTTTTTGTTTTTTTGGTTGTGTTTCTTCTATTTTATGTGATTGCAGGTTTTTTCTTTTGCAGCATTTTTCTGTTGCATTCATTTTTTCTCTCTGTTTTAGAGTTTTGCATCATTCATGTGTTTGCAATGTTTTTTAACTGTCTCCTGCGCAGTTAGCTGTTTGCAGCGCGTTTGCACTCGTCGGCCACCGGACGTTCCTAACACGTACTCCCGAGAGCTAAAAAGTTGAAGAAAATCTTTCATTAAACTTTTCACATATCTGCCTGCGTTTCGCTGCAAACAGCAGCTGCTCACTTGTTTGCGTCGTTTCCTGCGTGGGGAAAGATAAGGACTCATATTTTCCAATCACTGCTGTGAGAGCAGGTGTTGTGCAGGAGATTATTCTGGAGTTAGAAACCATTTCTTGTTTAAAAATAAATAAATAAATCTGACTCAAAGTGGTTGAATTGTTCAGCCTCCGAGCGGATTGTGGAGGAAGTTAAACACCATATTGTGCTTTCAAAGTGTGTCATAATGGCCTGCCGGTCTCATTTGGAACGCTCCTCTGCAGGGCTGCTGAGTTATGACGTGGACGTTGATGACAACCTGAAGAAACTGTACGATCCACCCAACTTGTTTGGAGGCGATGACTCAAAGAGGTGAGAAACCAAAACAAGAGGACAAATGTGTTCAGGGGAAACCTTCAAGCACTTTGAATCTCTGTTTTCCCCGTATGGAGAGTAAGTGGCAGAGTTTACTGAACCCTTGGAGCTGCAGTACCATCACATGGCGTATCACTGTGGTTTTGTGCTTTTAGTGGAAGTAAAGCAACCTCTCCAAGCAGCCAGATGAAGGCAGGCATGCAGCCTCTGGCTGCTCCCTTTGGCACTGATAACGGTTCGCCCTGGGAAAGAGAGGCTGATAGGTTTTCCCCGGATAAAGAGAAGGTGAACGGACCAAACTAGTCATCCCTTAATGTTCCCGTCATGCCGACGTCATCCCATCTTTTATTGCCATCATTAAATTTTTACCTTCATTTCCCCCTTTTGGTTCCCATTTTCTCCTCTGTTGCGTTTTGGTTAGAAGTTGAACTTTCCACAGCAGCTATAAGTGAAACATTTCAGAAAATACTGGTGGGGAAATGAGGCGTCATTATTTATACAGTAGTCCCTCATTTATCACAAGGGTTACGTTCCGGACCCCCACGCAATAAGTGAAAATCTGCGAAGTAGCGACGTTGTATTTATTTGAGTATTTTAATGTATTTTATGGTTTTATAGACTCTTCCCACACTCTTGCAATGTTCTAAACTCTTAAATCTCATTTTAACAACATACATATGTGTAGCTACTAAACTTTATTCACCAGCTCTGCAGATACAATGGCTCTGTTACGGTCCGGCAGACCTACCCTGCCGGTTCTGGTCCGGTTATCTGCAGCCCTTGAGCACCAAAACACTTTTTTGGAGGGAGCTGGACCTTGGGATGGCCAGCGTAGGACCAGACAGACGGTGGTCCAATTGAGTCCAAATCTGGATGGAAAAAGTCTCGATGGGCTCCGGAGAAAACGCCGGACCCACGAACCGTGCCTCCCCACTCGAAAGGCCTCGTGGGCCGGCGGGCGGCACTCAGATTCACCAGTGAGTCTGACCCAGTTCCCAGTGGGTTCCATGCAGCTCTCTGCATCCGCTGGGCGCAAACGTCACTGAATTAATAAGGCTGAACTTTTTCAGATCAGAAAAACTTTCCCTCTATGTATTTCAGCAGAAGGCAACAGGGCTTCTGGGCGCGGCACTGTTAGCTTCTGGGAAATGCAGTCCTTATGATCTGGAATACAGTATATTGTAGGCTTATTGAGAGAAAACTACAAAATGGTGGCACCTGTCTGAAGTATTTCATTTTAAACTTTTTACTGTACAGTACTGTATCCTGTACTGTCCCAATCACGTGAGTAATATTAAAGTTGACAGTTGTGTGTCATGTACAGTCTTATGTTGAAAAACCGCGGAAGAGCGAGTCCACGAAAGTCGAACCGCCAAGTAACGAGGGACTACTGTAAAATATATTTTTTAAAATTAAAAATACCGTATTTTTCGGACTATAAGGCACATTAAGCGAAACAAAACAGACAAGTTGAACTTTATTCACCTCCATTCACAGTAAGTACTGTACATAAAATTGGTTCGAGGTCATTAAGCACAACCAGAATTAATACATAAGCTGCACTGAATTATGACTCACTGTCGATTTTTGAGAAAATTAAAGGATTTTAAGTGCGCCTTATAGTCCAAAAAATACGGTAAATAACAGCTGTAAGACATAATATTGATACATGGTTCTTAAAAAAACTTAGAGTTCTCAGGCAAGCTTTAAACTGTTATGTATAGATTAGGTTTATATTTCCAAAGTTTTATGAATAAACATGATCTAGAAAGTTTTTTTCATCTTTTGGTTCAATCTGGTTTGTTACCCTTCGTTGTCATCCCATGACTATCTTTGATCAAGTTCTCCCAGCCTTCCTTGTTTCGTTCTGCATCCTTGATATTTTCATAACAATGTTTTTTTTTTTTTTGCAAACACTGTTGATAATGTTGCTGCACTCATGACGTTTCTTTCCTACAGATGTCTCCAGATGATGCTGCCCAACACATGGAGGGCTTGTCGTTAATCAATAAGTACAAGAGAATGTAAGAACCTGCCGGCTTTTTGTCTCCCGTTTACCTTGTTGCTACAAATCAAAGTAGACTTAATTTATTAAAGTTGTTTAGTTCAATTATATTTGTCGCCTCCTCAGGTCCTACGATAAGAAGGCTGCTCCAGTCAGCATGTCCAAGCTGCTCAGTCATGGCTACATAGAGGAGAAGAAAACTGCCAACGATGATGATGCCTCAAGTAGGAATTTTATCCACGTGGTGATCGAGATTGTTCAAATTCTACAGTAAACTTTTCACTTAGTAACATTTGTGTTCCAAAATATACTTTAAGTTATCATGGGCATGAATACCGGTACATCAATTTGGAGTTTTTATTTATTTATTTGAAGCATTCTTTTTCCAGGGTGGAATGATTATCCAACGTACAATTTGAATGGTTTAAATAAAAGAAGCTGATCTGACGGTGAACGAGACGAACAAGTTTAAATTTACTGTGAACTTTCTCTAAAATTATTAATATACAAGGTAAAATACTTTCGAGCTCGATTTGATATGGAAATTTTTGGCAATCACAGATATAACGGCGGAAAGTTTTTAAACTTTGTCCACTCCCAAGAATCTAAGTAAACAGCGAGTGGAGCGGGGCTTGTTTGTTTAGCGCAGCTGTTAGCAACCATGAAGCTAAGCTAATCAGATCCATGCTATACCATGTCCCATACTAGGTTTACAAGGTGCACTGGTCATTAAAACAGTTTTCCTAACATGCGTTCACATTTTCTATCCGCTATTCACCATAAAATTCTAAAGTGTGTTATAAAAAATATAAATTAAACAACGAAATGCCCTTCCCTGTTCATTCTTTAAACAGTCACGTATGGTGAAGGTCTAAATAGCATTGACCGCAGCAGTGTTTTTCTTTGCAGAGCAGTAAAGATGTCCGACAAACAGTGCGTTTCCTAGAGGATTACAAAGATAAAGTTATCAACACTGTTATATTTTCCCTCTATGTTAGATTTATTATTCTGGATAAAATTTGACAAGGCTATACCCTATGCTAGGTTATCTAAAAGTTAGCTGGCTAACTTAAGACGCACATAGCTAACGACAAGCAAATTGGAGGATTTAAGATAATTTATTTTTGATTTTTATTTTATTTATTTTACAGATCAGTTAAATAAACTTACCCTGGTCTGTTCAGCAAAATACACTGCACTGAATTGTTCACTGCTTCGGCTGTGATGAAAGTGAAACTTAAAGTGAACGGCCACGACTTGAAAGTAGTCTACATGCTCCCTCTGCTGGATACATAGTACAATTACAGCTGGTTTCCAGTATTGTAGAAGTAAAAATTTGAAGTGTTTATATCGGCACATAATGGGACAACTATCACCGATACCAATAGGTTTCCAAACGTCTACATCGGCCTAAGATATTGATCTTACCGATATATCTGTCGGGCTCTAGACATTACGGTACCTAAATATTTTAATGTGGTTCTGGACATTCTAGAAGGTCTTTAACTTTATGACCTATTAATTTGTCATTGGTGTTCATGATCAATCACAGCTTGTAGGTTCTTTCTTGCCAGCTCAAAGAGAATTTGTTTGACGGCATTTATCAAATTAACCAATACAGGAGTCTCTCGTTTATCACGGGGGATCTGTACCCTAAAGCCTCGCAAAAAGTGTCTGCCTCCGGCTGCTCTCTGCCAGCGCTGTTGGCCATGCCACTTCACTTCTCCACGGCAAAGCGGAGATACGACATGCTGCAGGAGGAAGCTTCTCCTGCAGCTGTGGGCTGCACACAGGTGCAGCAGGTGCTAAATAATTTAAAATAATTTATTTCAAATAAAAATTCCATGCAGATCCTGTGGCTCAGCCCTCAATTAGCCAATTGTGTGTCATGTCCAATCTTAATTTGAAAAACCACGATAGAGCGAGTCCGCGAAAAACGAGGGCCTAC
>JARVJN010000905.1:18602836-18613302 GCA_031763805.1 Argolebias nigripinnis
CATCTCTTTTAAGTCTCATGTCAAAAACTTGGTAAAGACATTGAAATTATTACTAATATTTTTTTAAATAGATCCTGTCTAAATCTGAATGCTAGGATATGCCTTGTCACTGCTACTTTCCTTTCCTCCTTTGACTATGGTGACTCCTTTTACGTGAGTGCTCATACAAGCACCTTGCAGATGTTCGACACGTCTATACCGTACCCACATTGCACCCTGTATTCACTGGTTAACTCATTAGCTTCACGCACTCTCTCACTGGTACATTTTCATCTTTAAATCGCTTCTTGGTCTGCTGTCTTCATACATCTCCTCCTACATGTCACTTTGTCAGTGCAGCTACAGCGTGCGCTCTCAAGACATCACCTGCAGCGACGCCTCAATGCAGACCGAGTTTGGCAACAGGGCCTTCTTCTACTCCACTCCTGTTTCCTGGAACGCCTTGAAAAAAGATCCGAAGCTGTCGACTTTAACCTCTCTAAGTGGATTCAGTAAGTTCATTGCAAACAACAATGCAGACATGTTCCTGTTCATAGTATTTTACATTGCTTTACAATGTAGCTCTCTTTGTTTTTATAGAATTTATTCTGTTTACTTTTCATTTTATATGCTTTTCATATGTTGTCTGTACCTCATCTGCTTTCTTTGTTTAAAACAGGTCTCTCTTGTAAAAGACTCATTGAGACTCAATGAGACTGACCTGTATAAATAATGTTTCAAGTCAAAGAGAAAGAAAGAGCATCATTCTGAGACAATTGCATCGTGCTTCATTAAATATTGACACAGGTACTGTTTAGGATGCCACAATTTAAAGGTTGCTCTTGACTTCAAAGCGTCTTTTCACCTTTTTTCTACATTTAGGTTGAATAAAGTGAAGGAGGTTGTGTTTGTCGAGGTCGAATCCTTTGAAATGAGCAAGTAAAACCTGCGCTGGTGTTTTAGCTGGGAGGTCGATATGTTCAGCTGCTGCCGGACGAAGTGTTCAGGGTGACTGACCGCGACCCAAACACACACACACACACCACAAGGTACTTTCTGTTCATTACACAAACATAATTTCCCAGCAGACACTGAAGGGGTCATCGTCACATCAGGTAAGTAAATACAGGGAGCTCAAGAAGTTAAACATTAAAGCTTTTATTCAAAAAACAGATTAAGAAATTTGGCTTTATGACTTTTAGCATGAAATGCTTCACACACTTTAAATCAGGTTCAAAGCAACATTATTCCATGAATAAATATTTATTTTCCTAGCATCATCTTTTTTTTTTTCCATCATCAAGTTCATCCATAAAAACTCTTATTTGGGCCTCACAGAAACCATTGTTTAAATTTCTCATTTCTAAAGTCCCAGTTCAGTCGTATCGTTTTATTTTGTTATTTCCTAATTCTCCTTTTCCTTCTCCTAAATTTATGCCATATCCACAGATAAATAAAAACAAATATCAGTCGTCGTTTTAAAGCTTCCAGCCAAACTAGATAAATAAGGTGTGTGAGAGGATTTTTTTTTTTTGTAAATAAATGTCTCACAATAAAATATATATATATATATATATATATTTTAAAAATGAACAGACCTGTTTATTTTCTGAGACATCACTGAGCACATCTGTTGTTTCCAGCCTCGTCCAATTACGCACGACTCTAAATCATTGAACAACTCCGTGTTCAAGCCTGCACTCCGCTTGGTGGGGAAAAGTGCAAACCTTTAGAAAATTATATATATTTTTTTAATTTAGGAAAAAAATCGAACATTGCTTTTTGTTTCTTTTCAGCGTCAACGCACAAAAAGTCGCTTCATTTCTCCTCAAAAAATACAAATAAAAATAACAATTTGCTTTAAGGAAATGTATCATCATTTTTCAGAACATTAATTTACACTAAGTTCAGTTTTTTTTTTTTTTTTTTTTTTTTGGCATCTTCTTGTAAATTAAACACTTAATTTTCTCTTTTTCTCCTGTTTACTTCGGAGACGATGCGCGCTCATCCTGCCTGGTCCGGCGCGTCGGTGCAGGAATGTGACGTTTTGCTCAGCAGGAGCGCACTCAGTTCGGCTCTTGGGTTGTGGGCTTGCTTTTCATTTCAAGAGGTGGATCAGCTCAAACAAACGTCGGAAATAATCCAATTAACGCAACACAAACCACCAAAAACACACCAAAAAAAGTCATTTAGGATTAAAAAAATGGGTTTAGATCAGAAATATAAGTTGCGTTTGTCTGTTTATATTTATAGAGAGACGCGCGGGGGTTGTGCGCGCTCAGTTTTCTAAAAATAAAGTCCCTAGAATCTAAAGGAACCCCCCCCCACCTCCCCACACAACTGATAAGCGCTGTTGTGCCGTCTCCATTTTACGCATGGACAGGGTTTGATTTACGCATGGACATGCACGACTCAGAAATAAACAGACATAAATAATTATTAAGACATGCTTTTATGACTGATAGAAGTCAGAAAAGATTATTCAATAGACTTTTTTGGAATTTTTTCCCACAGTTTTAACATTTATAAACTACTTTTCCGGTTTAAAGTGGAATATTTCCCTTCCTGCGCTCCTCCTGCCTCTGCTCTGGATAGGCACCAGTTGTTTGTTTGTTTTTTTTCTTGGTGGGGGGGCTCTTTATAACTAAAATCCACGGGAGCCCGGGTCCCTCTTCCTTATTGGTCAGGTGGCGCCGTTACCTCACTCCGGGTTCCGGTGACGCAGCGTCTTCGCGCATCTTGTTCTTGTTCCTTCACGCGGAGAGTCTTCCAGCTCCGCTCAGAGGGAGAGAAAGAGCGGGTCCGGTGTGGCGCACGCACGGAGGTTGCGGGGCGTAAAAAAAAAAAAAAAAAAAAAAAAAAAACTTCCCTTCCTGGGAGGAGAGCGGCGCACACGAGCATCCTCACACACACACACACACTTTCCCTCCTCTCTCTCCCCCCCTCGCGCACGCTCCTCCTGCGTAGTAAACCACTCCATTGATCTGAGAGGCGAGCGCGGAGCTGCGCCTCTTCTTTGACGGAACAACGCGCGGAGAGAGAAAAAGAAAAAAAAAGCTCCAGAAAAGTAAGTACGACGTTTAATCTCCTCATCATGTCTGTTTCAGCTCAAACATAAAGACTCTCTGGATCCATGCTGGTTTAAAAAAAGGAAAAAGAAAAAGCGGCTCAACTCGAGTTGTTCCGGGGGGTAAAAGCTGTAGCCCCCTGCGCTTCGGATGGTTTTTACGCACCTGCGCTGCTCTCCCGAGTTCTCAAGTTCTCCAAAAAACAACAAACTGGGGTTAAATCTGAAATGGAGGTTGGTAAAAAAAGTGAAGTTTGGTTGTTTTTCTTGGGAAACCTCCAGAACAAACAGTGGAAAGTGCGCACGTGCCTCTTCCTGCGCTTGTTGTTTGGATCTTTATCTGCGCGTAAAACACCCGAGCCGGGTTTGATCCTTCTGCGCTGTTCAGCTCATTTGTTGTATTTTTTTAATTTAACATTTAAAATCTTTTTTTTTTAATCCAGCTTGTATTTGTTCCAGAAAGTTTGTATTTTCCATATTAAGCTGTGAAGCCAAGAACTTTTTTTTTATTATTCAGCTGAGCTCTTTGGAGGTGTTACATTTAGATTTAAAGGTGGCAGTTGCGCTACTTCTCATTTCTGGACTGCAGAGAAAGGTTTTCCAGCCTTTTACTTCCAGATGAAAGTTTCAGACACACACTCTCACATCTGCTTTCAGGGCTTCCACCTTCACCAGAGGTTTCACCTGCAACTCTTAAATTGAACCATGGACATATTTGGAAACTAACAGGCAGTTTCGTCTGATTTTACACTGTTATTTTATAAAGAAACAAAAAAAAAACAGCATTTGAAGCTTTTTGGACTTAAAACTTCCCTTCATACACATTTTGCAGCGTCTGAACTCTTGTGCACAAAGTCAGGCAAACACTGAGCAGTGTGTGTGTGTGTGTGTGTGTGTGTGTGTGTGTTTGTGTGGACAGTGTGAGTGTATCATGGGTCAGGGGTCAAATGTTTTTTTGTTTCTGTTTCCCATCCTTCTTATAGAATATCTCTTGTAAGGCTCCCCTTATAGATGGCTAATAAATAGTTTATAACTACGCTATTAATTCCTCTAACCCTTTATAAATCATTAATAACTGCTTATTATGCATTAATTAAGGGCGACAGACAAAACTGACCTGTTTCTTGCCAAATCTGTTCACCTACACATTTCATCTAGAGCTGTTATATTAAACATCTCAGACTAAGTTACTAGCTATAGGTACAATAAGCATTTGTGAACATATTTCTTTAGGATACCATTACCGTATTTTTCGCCGTATACGTTGCACCTTTTTGTATAACTTTGCAAGTTCTGCGACTTAAACATCGAAGCGACTTTTATGTCCCCCCCACACACACACACATGTTATTAGACATCTTGTACAGCAGAAAATATGGTAGTTGTAATGCAGTGATAAAGTACAATATTATATGCTAAAGAATTAGGTTTACAAACGCTTATTGTGCTTCCATAGTAACTTAGTCTGAAATGTTTATTACAACTCTAGATGAAATATGAACAGACTTCTTTTTTTGGCAAGAAACTGGTCAGTTTTTGTCTCCGTCACCCTTAATTAATGCATATTAAGCAGTTATTAATGGTTTATAGAGCGTTTATAGAGGAATTAATAAGGTAACTATTTATTAGACACCTATAAGGGGAGCCTTATTGTGAAGGGGTACTCAAAGTTTTATTTAATTTGGTGGTTCAGTTGCACTTTTTGCTTTGTTCGTCTTTGAGCATCGGTTTGTTTAATGCTGCTGCACTGTTGTAAGGTACAGCTTTGAATTGTGAAACATTTCCCTAGTCGTCTTGACCCCTAAGTCTCTTGCAAAACAGATGCAAATAGTGACATGGTCGAACGCTGCCTCCGCGTGCGTGCATCGAGTATCAGCTGGATTAAAACCAGGACGTTATTTTTTTCAACTTTGTTTCCTAAAGAGCTGATGTTTGACAAGAAGCCACTCTCTCGAGGTGTTTATCTGACTCGACACAGACCAGCAGCGTAATTAACGGTGATGGTTGTAATTTTTTTTTTTAAGGAATAAAGATGACGACCTCGTTGGAGATGTTCTCAATCTTTTACTTTAAATGTAAAGAGCTGCTTCTTGGATAAAAAAGTTTAATAATTTAGGTTCCATGAACTTCACCTGCAAGCTCCAAATTGAGGCTTAAGCTAAAAAAACTCAAAGAAAAGATGTCCATTCTTGTCTCTGATAAATATTTCAAGGAAAATAAAAAAATATCTATTCAAAGCACAAAATTTAAGTTATTTTAAAAACAGTTTTGCATGTGTGTGTAAATTACGTTCACACATTCACATTGTTTAACTAAAATGATGAAATCTATTATTGTCATCTCTCTTGTTATTTTTATTCTGCTCCTTTTTAAAATAGAAATCTGATTTTTTTTTGTACAGGTATGTTTATTGAGAATGTATAATTAAAATTTATAATTAGTGCACAACAGTACTTCTTTTTTTCATTGAAAAACAAACAACAAAAAATAGAACACACACACTTTGTATGCAACAATACATAAAATTAGAAGGCCAGAAATAATAAATACACATCAGTTCTCTCACGTCCATTCTCATCAGAATGTCCAGAAAGGGAGTCCATGTCCGGTCAAACTCGGTTACCGTCCCCCGTACTGAATGGAGTTTTTTTTTTTTATCAGGTGTGCAGTACGACAACAGCTCATTGATCCAGTGTTTCTGATTTGGAGCCAGTTTTTAAGTATACACTTTTATATGCAGAAGATGCCAGCAAAACAAAATATCTCTTGCAAGGAAAAAGTTACACGGATGCAGCATCTCCACGTGTCCAAATGTCAGCATCCAAATCCAAAAAGACAGTCCACACACCTCTCTCTCATATTAGAATCGCATCATTCCAAAAGGTTTGCAACTGTACACTGTTTCGTATTATTGTGAATCAATGGCAGCCTGTTAAGACAAATATATATTTTTGCTGAACAAATTTGCAAATAAATGTTATATATGCCCGTGTTTTGAAACAAATTTGGTTTTACACTTTAACTCGTTGTTTGCACGCTTTGAAAAACTTCAATTCTGGTAGAATGAAACATTCAGGTCCGTTTCAATGGTCTGAATGAAAGCAGGTTTTTTTGTACCTAATCCTCAAATAAAATTGCTTTACTGTGTGTTGGGGATTTTTTTTTTATTTAAAAGCTCCTTTTAGTATAATTTCTTTTAATCTCACACTCCCGGCATAAAACTCAGATTTTACTGGAAAATAGCTAATCAGTGACACTCACAACAGACTGGGGACACTTGAACTTTACAACAAGTGCTTTGATTGTTTGTCAAAATAAAATTCAACAAATGTTATAATTTGCTGTCATAATCAATGTGAAAAGCAGAATTATCAGTCAAATGAAAAAATAAAACTTGTCATTTTGTCTGGAATGCCTCTGACTATAGCAGAGGCTCCTCACAAGACAAGGGTAGCCCTCAGAGGAGAAGGGAAATGGGTTTGGTTATTTCTGACAGGTGTTACTTCTCTGTGGGAATACGTCCTTGAACTAGTTTAAAGATGGCGCTGCTTCTCGCCCTTGGCTTTTGGTAAAACACTCGGAGCTCGTCTTTCCGTGGGGTTTGACGTGTGCGATCAACAACAGGCGTTTCAGGGAAACTTTGCTCTTTTTTCCCCAAGTTAACCACAGTAATCTTTGTTTTATCGCCCTTAATTCCTTCTATCTGTGTTTGTGTTTTATCGACTAGGTTAATCCTCTCGTCGTGCGTGCACCACAGAGGCCCCCTGGTCATGCCTGTTTAGCTGCCCTGCGTGATGCCTGATCATGACAGCGCCACCCTCCTAACCAGACAGGCCAAGCGCAGACGTGTCGACATCGGGGTGAAAAGGACTGTGGGCAGCGCGATATTCGCCCGCGCCAGGGAGACCCTGTTGGACAGCATGAATCAATCGCACGGCCTCGACCAGGACGGAGACTGCTCGTTGGTCAGTCGCAGCCACGGGGGCGGCAGCGGCGACGGGGAGAAGTCGAACGTCTTGAGGAAGCTGCTGAAAAGGGCCAACTCGTACGAAGATGCGATAATGCCCTTTCCTGGTGCCACGATTATCTCGCAGCTATTAAAGAGCAGCATGGGGAAGAACGGGGGCAGCGATTCAGGCTTCCAGGTACAAACACTTATAACTAATAATTTAGTCAACGTTAAGACGCATTTTCACTGATCAGCCGAGCAAAACGAATAATAAACTGGTGTAGACCATCATTCAGGATATTGTATTCGTGAAGTAGTATCACACTGGATTGTGATTGTTGGAGAGGAGTTGGCCACTTGAACTGGTGAGAAAATTGGCAAATTTTCCATTGCAGCTCCATTTTTCTGTTTGTGGCCAAGTGACCAGAGAGTTGTGTGGCTGTGGCCTTAGCGGTAACGTACATATCATGGCTTAAAGTTGTCTGCAGAGCCTCGCAAAAAGACTGTTCACATAATTTTATTCCCCACATCCTGCCGGCTTCAGCCCTATTTGTACCCACCATCAAGCAGCCACATAATAATTAAAATGGGCAAATTTGGACCAGATTTTAATTCAGTTTATTTATATGGCACCAAGTCACAACATAAGTCATCTCAGGGCACTGAACAGAAACATTCATACTATATATATTAAGTTAATAACAGTATTTATCTGAGAAGCAGACTGCTTTGAGTTTAACTTCGTCACAGACTTTCATCTTGAGGCGGCATGAAGGTGACAGTG
Source organism: Argolebias nigripinnis (assembly GCA_031763805.1). Taxonomy (NCBI): domain Eukaryota; kingdom Metazoa; phylum Chordata; class Actinopteri; order Cyprinodontiformes; family Rivulidae; genus Argolebias; species Argolebias nigripinnis. Next base: position 18,610,616 of record JARVJN010000905.1, read on the forward strand.
GAAAGGAAAGACTCCCTCATGAGGAAGAAACCTCCAGCAGAACCCGCCTCGGGACAAGCAGCCATCTGCTTCAACCGGCTAGGTTTGAGAGGATAGGAAGAAGGAACAAATACACAATGGCAGGTCGAGAATCACGTTCAGATAGAAATACAGTAGTCCCTCGCTACTTTGTTGTTCGTTTATTGCGAACGCGCTCTATCGCAGTTTTTCAAAATTAAGATTGGATATGACACACAATTGCTTATTGATGGATGAGCCGCACGATAGGCATGGAATTTTTTTAATTTACATTAATCATTTAAAATTATTTAGCACCTGCAGCACCTGTGTCCAGCCCATTACTGCAGGATAAGCTTCCTGCTGCAGCTGTTCTCCGTGCAGAGTGGAGAAGTGGGCGTGGCTGAGAGCGCTTGCAGGTTGCAAAGAGCAGAGGAGGCAGAGAGCTGAAATCATGACGTTCTGTGCACTTTTAGAGCGTTTAGTAATGTTGTAGTACTCGAGACCAGTCTTGGTCTTGAGAGCGGTCTCAAGAACATTTTTTTATGGTCTTGGTCTTGTCTCGGACTCGACCGCATTTGGTCTTGGTCTTGACCATTGAGGACTCTGGATTTTATTTCAAGACCGGTCAAGACCACAACAGTGGAAATATCACTGAACTGCAAGAATATTGTCCAGTTTATTTGTCAACATCTTTGTTTTTATTGGATGCAAAACGTACCGGTTCAAATCCAAGCGATAATGTGACTCATAGCTAAATACATTTTTTGTTACCGATGTCACACCCTCCTAGGGTTGGGCATCGAGAATCGTTCGGAACCGGGACTAACTGTCCAGTTTTCCCGGAATCGTTCAAAATATGTATTTTCAATTCCTATTTTTGATGCCTACCACCGACCGGAAGTAGCCGCCCGCCCGAAAACCAACGAAGAAGAATCCACCGGAAGTGTTTCTAAACATGGAAAGCGAGCAACTGCTGTCGAAAGCGTGGCTTAACTTTAATAAAATGACCAGTCAGCTCAGTGCAATAAAAAATTTTTTTTTACCCCGAATACAAAAATAATCGTAATCGGGAATCGAAAGGAACCGGAATCGAAACGAAGAATCGGAATCGGAACCGGAATCTATCAAATTCAAACAATGCCCAACCCTACTTATGGTGCTCCTGTAGACCCATATTCCCATTTCTGCAGAAGAGCGGTCCAGCTCCACCAAAGTTATCTTTGTCCTCCTGAATGTTTCTCTGAATAATTCTCTCCTTAGCCAGTCTGAAGTTTTGTTTACGGTCCTCTTTTGGCAGGTTTGTTGAGGCGCCACAATCTTTCCATTTCATAGTAATGGATTCACTTGTACGCCGTAGTATTGTAAATGACTTTAAAATATCTTAAACACATTCATACTAACCAAATGAACAAGGAATGCTCTTTTGGGCAAACAATTGGCAAAGTCTACGCTTAATTTCTTCAACCATTTTGTGTTTGCCCTTGTAGGAGAATGGTTTAAGAGTCTACTTCATGTTCACCACTGAGCTTCTGAGGAACAGTTCGGTCCTGGCTGTTCTGCTGTTCTTGGCTTTAGTCCTGCAGAGAACCTTCCTGCAGGCCTCCTACTACGTCACCATCGAGACGGGCATCAACCTGCGAGGAGCTCTACTGGTGAGTGCAGCATCAGATGGAGGTGCAGCTTTGTGAATTAGCATTTGCAGATTTGTGAACTGTTAAAGGAGAAACCAGACCAAGTTTAAAGCGCTTCGTTGCACAGATGTTTTCTCGTGTTAAACAGAAACCGGAGGGAAGACAGAAAAAATCCACGGGGTTGATTGTGAATTGAGGTTATCAAAACAGCTAGAGAGCATTTCTCCATAGCTGTTATGTCAGCCTCGAGTTTATTTTGATGAGTCAGTGGGAAGAAGCCTCTGGCGTTTTCAGAGAATGTCACTGAACTTCTCCATTAAAGCCCAGGACACAACTGCTAGTAGTGAATTTATTCATGAAAGCTTGTGCAATGTGCTTCACTGGAGTCAGACAACCAGCGTTTCAGTGACGACATATTGAAACTGAACTACATTGTGTGCATTGAATTTAAGCATATCTGTGAATTCACATACTTCACCCAAAGTCCACTGTGTTCTTGTTAAGATCTAATGAGCATTCACAATCCCAGCCTAGCATGATCCTAGCCTCATAAATCATGTGTTATTTGTAACCATATCAGTAGAAAATGTACACTGAGAAATGATACACTGACATGGAAAGCTGCTTTTGATTATTATTTCCTACCGGGATGACAGAAAGTGCCCAAATGTAGGAAATATGACATCAGTTGGGAATTATACATTGACTATGGTAATCAGTTATGGCCAATTTATCCATACTTTTGCGAATTTGCCATTACTGAAGGAGATGCAGAGTACATCCTCAACATATTGCCAGCATCACAGACTCAGCACAAGATAGACAACCATAGATGCCAACACTCACAGTTTAGACCAGGGGTGTTCAGACTTTTTCAGCATGCGAGCTACTTTTGAAATGATCAAGTCAAAGTGATCTACCTACTATAAGGCCCCGTTTACACAAAACAACCTGTGGAAACGTTAGTGATTTTTCAATATTTATTGGGGGGTAATAAACAAAAAATAAGCTGGTTTACATGAAAAATGCTGTAGTTTTCATGTCAGTCGGGTTGCC
>JARVJN010000905.1:18844879-18854949 GCA_031763805.1 Argolebias nigripinnis
GAGGGGGGCCACTGGTGTCGTGTAAATGATAAGTAGAAACGCAGAGAGAAAGGAGCGGTTTCACTCAAAATATGCGCTGTGTAAACGACCCCTATATCTCTGCAAAGATAGTCGGTATCTGTAGAGGCTAATCAGTGCTTTAGATAGCATTCATACACCAATAGGACACACAGCGGCGGCAACGAAGGGTTCAGTGTTTTGCCAAGGGACATTTCAACATGTGACTGCTGATGGAGTTGAACCCCCAACTCTCCCATTGGAGGACAACTGCACTAACCACTCAGCCACAGCTGCCCCAAACAATGGAAAAATCAACTGGTGAGACTACAAGCCTCTGTGACTCATACAAAGAAATTATGAAACCCCAGAAGTATTTTGAGACAATTTGGAGACTCTTGTGATTGACTGTAAATTATTTGCCTACAGCCCAGTGAGGTGCATTTATAACAAAACTAGGTGCCAATGCCACATAATGGAGAAAATTAAAATGAGTACACTGGACTAATTTTGTTATATCAGCATTAGACACACTAACTTACAAGAGGCTAAAACTATCAATTGCTTGCTCAGATCTTGTGTTGTGCATCCATTAACTTGTTTTCAGATGTTGCAAAAGCCACATCAACTGACAGCAGTATTTCTTGAATGCATTGCTTTTTTTATTAGCTTTGTTATATTTTTCACATCCATATAGAAATATTTGTCACCTAAAAGTGCAGTTTGATTTCCATTTATACCTTCGGAAAGTCGAAGCAATGCAGCAAAAGGTGCATTGTTTTCAGTCTAAAACTGAACAAAATGGTTAGAAGAAGTGAAACTTCATGACCCAGTTTATGTTTTTTAAGTCAGCCGGACGGCAAATAAAGTTGGGCGTCGTACCGAAACATCCAGTTAAGATTCGCCTCATCGGTTTGTTGAGCTCCACCGCACTGCATGGCTGCCTCGTTAAAAGCGAGAGCTTGTACGTCACCCTGCCCTCATTCATTTTCTGGGTTTCAGATCTTTATCAGCTCTCCGCTTTAACATCCTTAGACAAATCATTAACCCCCCCCCAATCAACACTCTCAACTATTAACTGCTGATGTGCAGATATTTTTTCCTCCCTCATGTCTGGTCATCAAGTTGTTCAACTGTGGCAATGCGGCAACTGGTGCCTCTAGGCTCTAATCCACCCCCTCCCAATCTGAAGCAATCTAAGCCCCTCTTTTCGCTCCTCTCTGCTCACTTTTGTGTTGCAGATGCGATATTAAAAACGAGATGGGGGGGGGGGGGAGGTGACATAATCTTCTCAGCGAGACCTCCTTGTCGAACCTGCAACACCCCCTCCTCTTTTCGCCCTAGATCTTCTCCATTACAGCTAAACAAGTTCTCATCCTTCCTGTCCTCCCCCTTCCTCTCAACAGGAAGCCTCTGTAGTGGTGATTGCCTCGTCCACATTGTGCCAGCATTGGAGGAGAGGACAGGAGGGGAGACGCAGTGGGGAATGGAGGGAGGCTGGATGGGGGCAGGGCAAGGCTTTCATCACATATGGAGCAAGGAAAGGGGAAGGAAGGAAAAAAAAAAGGCAGCAACAAGAGAAACTGAGAACAGAAATGTTCATAAATGAGCACTGAGGAGAAAAGGCTGAATGAGAAATCCTGCTTCACAACTTCCCGCCAGATCGCTCTGTTCCATCTTCATCTGCCTCTTCATCCCTACCGGGCTGAATTTATAACAAGTGCCCCCATAGCGCAGAATGGCAGGGTGTGGCGTTGACTGATATTTCATACGACAGGGTTCGATTTCTCCCCTCGCCACCATGGAAAACAACAGAACAATAACAAACGGACTCGCTGTAATGTGGCAGGACGGGTTCAAATACCTCAGCTAAAACAGGATTAACAGGCCATAAAGTTTTCTTCTAAATAACTTTTTCCAGTTACAGTACCTGTCATTTTTACCTCAAAGATAAGGGACACTCTTTTGAGGACCAGAACGTTCACATTTTGGACCGAGAAGGGGAGGTGAAGAAGTTAGTGCTATCTGTTGTCATCAGTGTATGTTCCCTTAATGGCAAAACTGGTTCTCTGCATTTAACCCATCGCACATGGGATACATCCAGGTGGAGCAGTGGGCAGCTATGCAAGCGCCCGGGGAGCAATTGATTAGTACTGTATTTTCTGGAGTATAGGTCGCACCTGAATATAGGTCGCATTGTTCAATTATTGCCAAAGAACTGGAAAAATCCTGGGGTAGGTGTCTTGCTCAGAGACATCTGAGAATTGCTGGGGATCGAACCTGGGACTGTCGGGTCCCGAGTCGGCTGCCCTACCTCTACCCCATGGAAGCCGTTCATATAAAAAAAAAGAGAGAAACCATCTTGAAAGAGAGGAGGAGGTCTCAGATTTCAGCTTTCAAAAATCTATAATGCAGCTTTAGGACTGATACCAGTCATTGTCACACTTATCAGGAATTTCAGCACTGTGACCAGAGTGGTCCATTTGTGAGTCAGACTAACCAAGACCCTAACGAACCCCCTATTCTGAGGAGTGATAGGGCAATCTGCATGTAACTGCTACTTTCATACCGGCCATTGACTATGGTGACATTATTTACATGAATGCTCCTACAAGCTCCTTGCAGATGTTGGACACTGTCTATCACGTTGGGTCTATCACTGTCTACCCCCTAAGATTCTATACTAGTTGTAACTACCGTACCCATCACTGCACCCTGTACTCCTTGGTCAGTGGTCATCAATGTCTGCACGTAGGCTCTCACACTGGTTCATCCTCCTTGGTCTGCTACCTTATATCTCCTCCCAAATGTCACGCCGTCAGTGCAGTTACATGTACTCTCAGGACATCGTTACCTGCAGCGTTCCCTCAGTGCGGACTGAACTTGGCAAAAAGGCCTTTTCCTACTCTGCTCCTATAACGTGGAAGACCTTGCAACAGGAACTGAAGCTGTCCACCTTAATTTATTTAAGGGGTTTAAAACATCTGATAATGTCAATAGAAACATCAAAGCAAATATGTTCTTGTTTTTAGTATTTTACCTTGTTTTACAGCACCTAGATTTAATGTTTTATAACACTACTTTTGTTTCAACTGCATTTTTACTGTTGTCTGTACTTTATGTTCTGTCGGGAACAGGTCCCGCTTGTAGATGAGTCCTCATAGCTCAATGAGACTAGCCTGTATAAATAAAGGTTGAATGAATGAATGTGTCAGTCTTCAAGCCTACAGAACACCTCAGCTTTATAATTCCAACCCCACACACCCCCGTTCTTTGAACTAAGAAAGCTCCTCGGACGAAAAGCGAAACGTCTTCAGAAGTCCGGTTGTTGGGTTGTTGTTTTTTTGCCTTTAATCTAGTTTGGATTCACCACATCCTGGACAACTCAGAATCTTCACCGGTCAGCCCCGAACGTCACTAAAACCGTCCCATCTTGCTGACTTCAGATCAATTTACACAAAACTTACGTTACTAAACCGCAGCTCAAACAACAAGTTTTAATCAAGCGCGGTGAAAAGTTGTATGGGTTCATATGACACTTGGACTTTTTATCTCCTCAGGACTGAAGTTGTCCCTGCATGCTTTGAAGTAAATGGTAAACGGACTGTACTTACCGGTATACAACACCTTTCTATCGTATCAAGACACTCAAAGCGCTTTACAACACAACCTGTGTCCTCACTTACCCATTCATACAGCACTCTAATATGTCCATACAAAGATTAATCAGTGCTTTATCACATTTATACACACATCGGAGGCAATGAGGGGTTCAGTGTCTTGCCCAGGGACACTTGAGCATGTGACTGCTGGTGGAATCGAACCCCCGGCTCTCGCATTGGAGGACAACTGCTCTAACCACTCAGCCACAGCTGCTCAGGGTCCCGTTATTTCTCGGAGGCTCCAGCAGCTGCCCCGTGGCGCCTGACGACAAAACTTTTGACAGCCTGAGAACATCCCGTTATGTAAGCGAGCCGTTCCAAGAAACATCTCTTTGTGAGCAACTTCTACGTGTCTCCTCTTCTCCTGACGGACCCGAACTGGGGGGGACCTAGTTAACGAGGCGGAAGTTTTTCGGCGTGCTCTGAAGCAGCGGGCATTTTGTTTTGAGGGAAATGTAGCTTATCTTTTAACACGAAGCTCCACCTCTGCCCTCCATCAAGTCGCTCAACATCGATTCAACACGAAGCCTCTGCTCTTTTCTTCTTTTTTTTTTAAGTTTTAAACACATGTTACTCTCCACACAAACAATGCGAACAGTTAGGCGTGTTTCCAAGCTGTAAATTCAAGTTTTATACTCACCCCTCTTCCCATTGTTGCCAAAGACGTGGATTTATTTCTTCCCCAGTTCAAGTAAAAAAAAAAAAAATCGAATAAAACTCCTCCTTTAAAAATATGTACAGTTTTTAATTACAAAATAATTCTAAGAAAAAAGGGAAGAACGATAAAATCGCTGGATGTGCGCGTTTTTCTGCGAGTGTATTTGTATTTTTAAAAAAATTCAGTTTTGTTTTTTTATTTTGATTTTTTTTTTTCACCACGTGTCACTCCTTTAAAGCGCACATCCGAGCTAACGAGCCGCCGAGGCAGAACCTCCTCTACTTATAGACGGCGTTCCCCCCTGTCATGACGTCGACGTGTCTCCATGGTAACCACACTGAAGGAGGCGGGGCTTCTTTACATTTTTTATTTCAAATTATTATTTTTTTAATTTTACAGTACACACACACACAAGGAGAGAACACGTTGATGTTACTATACACAGCCCAAAATTAATCCTAGCTTAGAAAAAAACAACATAAAAATAAAAAGGCTTTGTTTAAAAAACAAAAAACAAATTTCATTCAACCTTTATTTATACAGGTTAATCCCATTGAGCCTTGGGGACTCATTTACAAGAGATACCTGAATTTTCACAAAAAATGATGACAACAGAGAACAACAACAATAGACAAACAAGGATGCATACATTTTTTTATATGCCAAACTGTAAAACGTAAATTGTGCAATCTGTTAGCACTCAGAGTTCTCGCTAGAGGTGACTCTCAGTTACTACCATACCTCGTTTTAGCTTAATATCTATAAACCTGACAGCCTTACATCTGATTTTGTGTTTGCTAAGTTTGATTAGCTGTAGCGGACATCTTGAATTGGGTTTACTCCAATAGCTAAAAATTTGTAGATTTTCATCCACTGGTTACCTTCTGAGAGTTTCATTAACATCTGCTGAGTGGATTGTGAAATATTTTGCGAACAGACATGCAGGCTTGTCTTCAGCAGTTAATTCCAGAGTTTTAAACACAAGTCTCATGTGAGCTATTACTGCTCATATTATGTGATGTGGATGACTCTCAGCTGCTACCACGCCAGATTTTAGCTCAAAATCAACCACGTTTTACATAGATGAGTTGAGGCCATCTTGAATCAGGTTGACTCTAAAGATGAATTAATTGTAGAAGCTCTACTGATGATTATTTTCTGAGAGTTTTTTTCTTCTAAATCGGTTTATTTGTTTGAGTAATATTTTTTGCAAGACAGGCAAGCTAAAACACACAAGCACACATACAATGATCTTCAGCCACAATATACAGAAGGCAAATAAGTAACTAATTTCAGTCCAAATTCCTTTACAAAATCTTTAAACCTAAAAAAAAAAGTTTTAATCATTCCAGGAGCTTCATTTTAGATTTTTTTAGTTGTCCTAAACTATCTGACTTTATCATGGCAGAGGGAAAAACTTCAGTTCGTCCAGTTACTGTTTATACTGTACTGAACTAATTGGATGGGTTTCAATGAAACTCTCAGAAAGTAATCAATTTGGGATCAACCTCATCAAAGATGGCTGCTAAAGCTATACTTGGCAAACACAAAAAATGACAATGACTCAATCAGCTTGACAAATATTGAGTTAAAATTTGGTGTGATAGAAGGTGAACCTGATCCTCAAGGCTTTCAGAATGTGTAAGATCAAGTCCTTTCTGTTAGCAAAATATCTCATGAAGATAGATTTAAATGAATCTTTCAAAAAGTAATTAGTGGGTCTTAATCTACATGTTTAAACTTTGGAGTCAATCAAATTTGAGATAAAAGTGTTGTCATTAAATCAGGGGTCAAGAGGGAGGGTAGCACAAAGGTTAGAGAAGGCAATAGACGAAGAAAAAAAATCAGGGGTCAGGTTTTAGGTTTTTCAATGTCGGGTCACTAGACTATTTGGACCAAATGTTGTCAAAGTTGGACATTTCCATGCAGGTCCAACTTGACCTTGATCTAAAGACACAAAAGCAAAACAACCAAAAGATGGCTAACTGTTGAGCATGCCAACATTTGGTCTCATGTGGCACAGTTCTGCAAGAGTATGAGGTGCCAGGGTCTGAATGGAGAGAGAAACTGAGCTTTGATCCGATGGTAAAACAGGAACTGAGCCACAAGACAAAACTCTCAATTAACGAGTCCAAGACATATAGACTGAAAGAACAAAATCCAGAAAACTAGTGTCTGAAAGAGTTTCCCAGTCAAGCTCAATCATGGAGATAGAGTAAGAAGTTTTGTCATTTGGGGGAAATGACCAAATATCTGATTAGTTTACATCTTAGTCACCCCCTCTGGAGGTTTTTTGAACACATGTCACTGGAAGAACCTAGGCTGAGATGGTGTAGAGACAGGACAGCCGACTCGGGACCCGAAGACCCTGGGTTCGATTCTAGGTCATTGCACATCTCGTGGTGTCCCTGAGCAGGACACCTTATCCGCAGTTGCTCCCTGGGTGCTTTCCATAGCTGCCCACTGCTCCACCTGGTGGTGGATGGGTTAAAAGCAGAGAGCCAATTTCGCCATTGTATGGGAACATACAGTGATGACAATACATAACACATAGAGACAGACGTGACAGTTGAAGTATGTCTTTGGTCAAGGGATGTTGGGGTTTGCCTCGTGGAGCTGTTACCTCCACAACCTGACCGTGGATAAGTGGTAGAAAATGGATGGATGGCCCAGTTCTGTTGGAAGCAATTTACCACCCTAACACTATTTATTAAAAATGTAAAAGGTTAAATAAGTGATGAGTGAGGAGTATTCTTTTAAATGGCAGCACTGGTAAAAAAAAAAAAAAAAAGTAAAAAATAAAAATACACCATCCTGATTCATCTTTACCTCTTCCGGCTGAACAGCTGGGTTCACAGACACCTCCATCCCCCTGCTGCTGCGTTGACAAGGTTGTTGCGTGCCGACAACGGACAGCCAACTTCTGAACCCTCCCGGCCTCTAAATCCAGAGCTGCAAAAGCTGATTTATTCGTGCAATGCTGCATTTGCTGTGGGTGCATCTCATAGGGAGTAGCTGCGCATGAGAAGAACCAAAAGTGCTGCTTTGTATAGGCCCCTATTAGCCAAGGGGCCCTCTGGAAGTATTCACCCCCTTGCCCTGACTAGCTCTTTGTTTCTCCTGACATATTTCTGCGTCTCTACTGAAACTGGGCTGTAAATAGCTGCAGAATGCTATCTAACCTGTGACCCTACCTCCCTGCCCAGCAGGGAGGGAAGGATATTTGCCGAGGCAATACTGATTATCGCACTGCAGCCACCCTTGCATGTTTGCGGTATGTGCCTGTGCAGCAGCACTCTTGTGGCCCTTTGCATCTGTTCTGGGAGCTCTTAAACCCTTTTTATCCCACAGTACAAATGAGAGATTTATTCTGTCATCCCTGGATCTACAGTAAGCTCAAAACTAGAAGCATTCTGCCACTTGTTGCAGTTTAAATGGACTACAGAGTTGTTTTAGACATGCTGTGTGTTTCTTTAAATCTCATCAGCAAACAATCAGAAAAACATTAAGCGTCCTTCTTTTGCATGTCCCGAGCGACACAGACTGAGCTTACCTCATGAGTGCTGCTGCATTCTGACAGAAAACTGGAAGAGCCTGTCTACCTGAGAAGACTACGCTGGTCTGAAGAGCACTCTGCTGCACCTGACAAGACAAACAGAAAGACCAAACAGCAACAGGAAGATTTCACTGTCAACACTTGTTTTTTTCCCTCATCTGTTGCTTGTTTATCCATCTTTTCTTTAAGTTGGAGCTGTAATATTTCTCTACATCGTGACAGAGTGTTTCTCAGGGTACACTGTGTAGGGTGATCCATGAGTATGGGATTGGGGGGCCGTAGGTCTCTACAAGCAGTTTGAGAATTTGGTTTGTGTTGCTGGTAGTAAGTTGGACCCCTTCAGTGGCTCGCGGTCACCGATTCTGTTCTTAATTTTAATGGACAGAATTTTGCTGTGCAGCCAGGGCGCGGAGGGATTCAGGTTTGGGGGCCTCAGGATTCCATCTATGCTCTTTGCAGATGATGTGGTCCTGTTGATGTCATCGTGCCATGAACTCTAGCTCTCACTGGAGCGGTTTGCAGCTGAGTGTGAAACGGCTGGGATGAGAATCAGCACCTCCAAATCTGAGACCATGGTCCTCAAGCAGAAAAGGGTGGATTGCTCTCTTCAGGTCGAGGGTGAGGTTCTGCCTCAAGTGGTGGAGTTCAGTATCTCTGGGTTTTGTTCATGAGGGAGGGAAGAATGGAGCGTGAGATTGACAGATGGATCTACTGCGGACTACTACAGTACAGTACTGCGGACTCTGTACCAGTCTGTTGTGGTGAGGAAATAGCTGAGCTGTAAGGCAAAGCTCTCTGTTTACCGTCAGTCTATGTTCCTATCCTCACCTATGGTTACGAGCTCTGGGTAGTGACCAAAAGAATGAGATCATGGACACAGGCGGTTGAAATGAGTTTCCTCCGCAGGGTAGCTTGACTCACCCTCAGAGATAGGGTGAGAAGTTCAATTATCTGGGAGGGACTCTGGAGTAGAACAACTCCACATCGAAAGGAGCCAGTTGAGGTGGTTCGGGCATCTGATAAGGATGCTTCCTGGGTGCCTTCCTTTGGTGCTTCAGGCATATCCAACTGGGAGGAAACCCAAGGAAGACCCAGGACACGCTGGAGAGATGACGTCTCGCGGTTGAACTAAGAATTCCTTGGTGTCCTCCCAGAAGAGCTGGAAGAGGTGGCTGTGGAAAGAAATGTCTTTGCCGCTGCTGCTGCCACGACCCAACTTCGGAACAAGCAAAAGATAATGGATGGATAGATGTGACAGCGTAACCACACAGTAGAACAACAGGAAGAGAGATCAGTTCTATTAAATCAAGTAGACTTTCATTACACACCTTAACCTAAAGCCCAAGTGTTCCATGAAAGAATTCATATCATGCAGAGTCATCACTGAGATCAACTTATGTTGAGAAATGGCAGATAACCCTTCTGCTGCCCATGGGTCAAACAAACTCAAGATGCTTCAGTCTTAAAAATAAGACCTGGTGGGCCATTTTGACCCAAGGGCAGCAGGAGGATTAAAGGTTTAGTCAAAACTGTGCAAAGCATCACGCTCAGAGTATGTGTTGTGAACAACTCAGCAACTACCACATCATCATTTAACCTAACATCTGTAAAACTGGCTAAATTATAGCAAACTTTTGTTTACTATTGTCAAATATTTGTAGCGGCCATCTTGAATTGGGTTGGCTCCAAAAGTTTTAGACGTACAACTTTAGATACAACTTTCCGAAGGTTTCATGAAGATGTGTCCAGTGGTTTCATGAGATATTTTGCTAACAGAAACACAAACCTGAGTCAAAAAAAGTTTGTGGAGAAATTTTAAACAAAGATTTTGCACATTTTGTGCTGAGGATCAGTTTAAGTTTCTATCGCAACTGATTTTAGCTCATTATCAGTCAGAGTTAGAGTCAAAGATTCTTTATTGTCGTTCCACCACAAATTAACTACACAGGGTCCCAGTTACATCCAACAAGTAAATACAAAAGAAAAACAGTAATAAAATCTTAGATACAGTATGAACTAAGAAAAACATCAACTAAATAATACACAAAGCACCAATAGCATAAAGAAAATACTTCAAACAGCAGCATGAACATGAGTCTGTATGAGCAGATGGGCATACATGAAGTCAAAGTCAAAAGTCAAAGTCAACTTTATTGTCAAAACTGCAATATGTACAGGACATACACAGGATTGAAAT
>JARVJN010000905.1:19197792-19208920 GCA_031763805.1 Argolebias nigripinnis
CTCCTGGATAGGAGTCGAAACGTTTTCTGCAACAAATAAAGTCCAGTTGATCTTGGATTGAACGCCTTTTTGATTCTGTTGTCAGAGTTGTATAATGTGAGGGGAAACACTGCACAGATGCCACAAGTTTTGAGGGGGGCAGCAATTGGCATAGCTACTGCAGGAATGTCCAGCAGAGATGTTGCCCCTTGCCCATGAACTGAGCATTCATTTTTCGATCATAAGCCGTCTCCAAGGATGTTTCCGTGAATTTGGAAGTATAGCAGCCTCGCAACCGCAGACAACATGTAACCACACCAGGCCAGGACCTCCAACATTCAGCATATTCACCTCCAAGATCGTTTGAGACCAGCCACCCAGACAGCTGCTGCAACCACCGAGTTACAGCCCCAAAGAATTTCTGTATATACTGTCGGAAACTTCTCAAGGAAGCTCGTCTGCATGTTTGCCGTCTGTCCTCCTCAGGGTCTCCACCTGACTGCAGTTTGTTGTTGTAACTGACTTGAGTGGGCAAATGCTCAATGGCATATGGCATGTTGGAGAGGTGTTCTCTTCCCAGATTAATCCCAGTTTCACTGTACATGGCAAATGGAAGACTGCATGTATGGTGGTTCCAAGATGGCAGCGCTCAGTCGAGTCGCGGCTTCAAAGGCTCCCGGTGAACTCGATCTTTTTTTTGTCCCTGTTGTTTTTGTTTAACCTGTTTTTGTGCCTACAATGTACATCCACTGCACGGGTATGACCGTGACACACTTGCAGAGTTTTCTGTGTCGCTGCCTTGCCGTCCTGCCATCGTGGTTCAGTCCTTCCAGCCTCGGGCTCAGGCCTGTCATGGCAACTGTCTCCGTGATCCTCCATCTGTCTGCATGCACTGAACTCTATGGACCTGTTTGGTTCCGCTGGGAAACCTGGATGTTCTCTGCCTGCTCGACCCAGCTGCTGTGGTCATTGTTACTGTCGAGCTACTGACAAGACCTGCTAACTAGACCTACTAACCTGCTAATGCTGCTAACAAGATCCTCCATCTGCTTGATCGGACCGAACTCTGCAGACCCCGCTTGGTTTCGCGAAGAAACCTTGGATGTTCTCTGTCTGCTGGACCCAGTTCTGTAGGACAGTCTGGGAGACAGCTGCCGCGATCCTTATCATCATGCTGCCAAAGGAACCTGCTAACTAGACCTGCTAATGCTGCTAACAAGACCACGCTGCTAACAGTACCATGGTGCCAACTGGACCATGTTGCTAAGAGAAATCTCTTTGCTAACCGAGCCTCACTGCTAACAGTATCATGCTGCTAACTGGATCATGTTGCTAAGAAAACCTCACTGTCATCAGAACCACTCTGCCAGTAGGAACATGCTGCTGTAGATTTATTTCTTTTTCACTTTTGGCGCCTTGTTTCTGTATTTTTGTTGCATGCTTTGAATAAATCCCAATTTGTTAGTTTAGTTGATGTTAGTGCTCACAATAAGTGTGAAAATTATAGCCGAACTGAACCTATAACAATCGTGCTGCTGCTGTATGGTGTATTGTTTCACAATGTTAGTGACTGGCATATGTCTTAGATCTTTTAGTGTACCGTTTGGCATTCGTATAGCATATACCGTATCTTAGATCCTTACTTACTGTTTCTTTTTACATTTGATATTTTTGCTATTGTTTGATGTAACTTGTGAACATAATGTCGTTCCACTACATGTACCACATGTGGTGCAAACGACAATAAAGAATCTCTGACTCTGATGGTGTTGTGTGGGTGAGCGGTCTACTGATGTCAACATTGTAAATGGAGTAGCCCACCGGTAGCGGTGGGGTTATGGTATGGGCAGGTATGTGCTATGGACAACAAACACAGGTGCATTTTATTGATGGCATTTTGAGTGCACAGATGTACCATGACGAGATCCTGAGGCCCATCGTTGTGCTATTCATCCACGACCATCACCTCATGTTGCATCATGATAATGCACGGCCCATGCTGCAACAATCTCTTCACAGTTCCTAGACGCTGAAAACATCCCAGTTCTTGCAGGGTCAGCACACTCACTGGACAGTCACCCACTGAGCATGTTTGGGATGCGCTGGACCGTTGATACGACAGCATGTTCCAGTTCTTGATAATATCCAGCAACTTTGCAGCCATTGAAGAGGAGTGGACCAACATTCCACAGGCTACAATCAACAACCTGATCAACTCTACGAAGGAGACATGTTGCACTGCGTGAGGCAAATGGACGTCACACCAGACACTGACTAGTTTTCTGACCCCCAATACAGTAAAAGTAAAACTGCACATTTTAAATTGGCCTTTTATTGTGGTCAGCCTAAGGCCTTGTACACACGTAGCTGGATATCAGGACAACCGAATAGTTTATCATGCAGTGTGGCTTTTCATCCACACGTGAACTCCGGTTGATGTAACTATAAACGAATAACAACAAAAACTCCGACCAAAGGGGAGATTTGAGAATTCTCCTTTCGGGTTTGCGTGTGGACATTCGGAACCGGAGATTAGCGCATTATTTCTGCGACAGATGGTGCGGAACGACGCTGACGTCCCATAATGCTCTAAAAAAAAGCGCTAAAATGTCAACATACCTGCTCTGATGTGATTCCCAGTCGACATTTTCCTGCGTTTTATTAACGTACTCCAACACGGCATTTAATAGTAGTTCAACCTCGTGGTCTGTCCACACAAACGAACCTCCAGGCACCATTATTCAATACTAACAGGAAGTTGTGGTTGCTTTGAAGGGTTGTGATTGGCTAATATACGTTTCACCTTTGCACTACACTGCCACCTATGGGTTGGGCATATTCTTTACAACGCTCTGTGGTGAAAATCACCGGGTTCATGTAGACAATCATTTTCTCTATCCTAACATGTATGTACGGCGATATTTTTTGTGCAGATATTCGTTTTTTCAAACACCAGGCTACCTGTGTACAAAGCCTAAGGCTCACCTGTGCAATAATCATGCTGTCGAATCAGCATCTTGATATGCCACCCCTGTGGGGTAGATAGATTCTGCAAAGGAGAAGTGCTCACTAACACAGATTTACACAAACTTGTGAACAATATTTTAGATAAAAAAGGCCTTTTGTGTACGTATAAAAAGTCTTAGATCTTTGAGTTCAGCTCATGAGAAATGGGAGCAAAAACAAAAGTGTTGTGTTTACATTTTTGTTCATTATATTGCATTAAGATTTTGAAACGTTGAAAAGTACTGCCTTTGAGCATGCACATTAATAACTGAAAAGATCAATGGCACACATTGTGTTTTACGGTGCATTTTCTTCGATTCATCACAATGTAGATGCACAAAATCAATAAGCTTAGTTTTTAGACAGTTTTACATATATTTTTAATTCTAACATAAAAATAACAAGAAAATACCTTATCTTAAGAAATTTAATACTAAATGAGATGGATATTTTTTAAAATAAATTCTTGTCATGTAAAAATTATTATTGTGTTTAAGTTGGCAACATCTTGTAGAGCTCACTGACAATTTTTCTTTTATTTAAACTCATTTAGACTTTATCTGCTTAGAGTTTCTAATGAGCCTGGCGCTTTAATTTTACCATGGCAACAACACAGGGAACTTTTTTGCTTAGGGTTTTCAATGAGCATGGTGCTTTAATGTTACCATGGCAACAACACAGGGCACTTTTTTGCTTAGGGTTTTCAATGAGCATGGTGCTTTAACGTCACCATGGCAACACCACCGGGCACCGTTTTGCTTAGGGTTTTCAATGAGACTGGCACGTTACCATCACCATGGCAACAACACAGGGCATCTTTTTGCTTAGGGTTTTCAATGAGCATGGTGCATTAACGTCACCATGGCAACACCATCGGGCATCTTTTTGCTTGGAGTTTTCAATGAGCATGGCGCTTTAGCGTCACCATGGCAACACCACCGGGCACGTTTACCTAGGGATTTCAATGAGCCTGGTGCTTTAACATCACCATGGCAACAACACCGGGCACCTTAGCCTGGTGCATTAATATCACCATGGCAACAACACCGGGCACCTTTTTCTTAGGGTTTTCAATGAAACTGACGCATTAACATCCCCATGGCAACAACACAGGGCACCTTTTTGCTTAAGGTTTTTAATGAGACTGGCGCTTTAACAACACTGGCAACAACACCTGGCACCTTTTGCTTGGGGTTTACAACGAGCCTGGTGCTTTAACGTCACCATGGCAACACCACTGGGCACCTTTTTGCTTAGGGTTTTCAGTGAGCCTGGAGCTTTAACATCACCATGGCAACAACACTGGGCACCTTTTTGCTTATGGTTTTTAATGAGACTGGCACTTTATCGTCACCATGGCAACAGCACCAGGCACTTTTTTGCTCAGGGTTTTTAATGAGACTGGTGCTTTAATGTCACCATGGCAACAACACCAGGCACCTTTTTGCTTAAGGTTTTTAATGAGACTGAAGCTTTAACGTCACCATGGCAATAGCCACCGGGCACCCTTTTGCTCAAGGTTTTTAATGAGACTGAAGCTTTAACGTCACCATGGCAATAGCCACCTAGCACCGTTTTGCTCAGGGTTTTTAATGAGACTGGTGCTTTAACATTACCATGGAAACAACACAGGGCACCTTTTTGCTCAGGGTTTTTATTGAGACTGGCGCTTTAATGTCACCATGGCAACAGCACCGGGCACCTTTTTGCTTAAGGTTTTTAATGAGACTGACGCTTTAACATCACCATGGCAATAGCCACCAGGCACCTTTTGCTCAGGTTTTTTAATGAGACTGGTGCTTTAACATCACCATGGAAACAACACCGGGCACCTTTTTGCTTAGAGTTTTCAATGAGACCGACGCTTTAAAATCACCATGGAAACAACACTGGGCACCTTTTTGCTTAGGGTTTTCAATGAGACTGACACTTTAACATCACCATGGAAAAAACACTGGGCACCTTTTTGCTCAGGGTTTTTAATGAGACTGGCGCTTTAACGTCACCATGAAAACAGCACCGGGCGCCTTTTTGCTTAGGGTTTTCAATGAGACTGACGCTTTAACATCACCATGGAAACAACACTGGACACATTTTTGCTTAAGGTTTTCACCGAGACTGACACTTTAACGTCACCATGGTAACAGCACCAGGCACCTTTTTGCTTAAGGTTTTCAATGAGGCTGACTTTTTTAACATCACCATGGAAACAACACTGGGCACCTTTTTGCTTAAGGTTTTCAATGAGACTGACGCTTTAACGTCACCATGGAAACAACACTGGGCACCTTTTTGCTTAGGGTTTTCAATGAGACTTACACTTTAAAAACCATGGCAATAGCCACGGGCACCTTTTTGCTCAGGGTTTTAATGAGACTGGTGATTTAACGTCACCATGGAAACAACATTGGGCACCTTTTGCTCAGGGTTTTTAATGAGACTGACACTTTAATTTCACCATGGCAACAGCACCAGGCACCTTTTTGCTTAAGGTTTTCAATGAGACTGGAGCTTTAACGTCACCATGGCAACAGCACCGGGCACCTTTTTGCTTAAGGTTTTCATGGAGACTGACGCTTTAATGTCACCATGGCAACAGCACCGGGCGCCTTTTTGCTTAGGGTTTTCAATGAGACGGACACTTTAACATCACCATGGAAACAACACTGGGCACCTTTTTGCTTAGGGTTTTCAATGAGACTGACGCTTTAACGTCACCATGGAAACAACACTGGGTACCTTTTTACTTAGGGTTTTCAATGAGACTGACACTTTAACATCACCATGGCAATAGCCACCGGGCACCTTTTTGCTCAGGGTTTTTAAATAGACTGGCTCTTTAATGTCACCGTGGCAACAGCACCAGGCACCTTTTTGCTTAAGGTTTTCAATGAGACTGGAGCTTTAACTTCACCATGGCAACAGCACCGGGCACCTTTTAGCTTAAGGTTTTTAATGAGACTGACGCTTTAACATCACCATGGCAATAACCCCCGGGCACCTTTTTTGCTTAAGGTTTTTAATGAGACTGACACTTTAACATCACCATGGCAATAGCCACCAGGCACCTTTTTGCTCAGGGTTTTTAATGAGACTGGCGCTTTAACGTCACCATGGCAACAGCACCGGGCACCTTTTTGCTTAAGGTTTTCAAGGAGACTGACACTTTAACGTCACCATGGCAACAGCAACGGATGCCTTTTTGCTTAGGGTTTTCAATGAGACTGACGATTTAACATCACCATGGAAACAACACTGGGCACCTTTTTGCTTAAGGTTTTCAAAGAGACTGACGCTTTAACATCACCATGGCAACAACACTGGGCACCTGGACATGCAGCTGATTTCTGTTTGCTAATCAAAATTGTCTCGCATTTTAGCTCTGTTGACAAAACTCTAATAAATTTAGCTGAAACTTTTCCGTCATTACAAAGAGTTAAGGTAAAGGCGGTTTTAGCAACTCTAGTGCATTTTTAGTGTAAAATTCAATTTTATTAGTTAAGTAATAAATGTAAGCTTTGCTTGTTAATTAGCCATAAAGGTACACTTAGCAGTTAGCTTGTGGAAGCTAATCAGTGCTATTTCTTAGTAGTTCGGATAGTTCAGATTAAAGTAATTGTGGACTTTTGTGTGCACTGGTAATAAATAAACAGAGTTGTAAGTTAATATAATAAAAACCTTTTGTCCCTGTACCCATAACATGCAATGGGCAACTTTTACCTGATCAAATTGTAATTTATTTTGCAAGCTTTGTCCCACAAAGTATCCAAGTAGCATTCAAATAAGTAATATTTACTGTTTACGTGTTTGGAATAGGAGCTGTGGGGAAGTTGAGGTCTGGAGAACTTGGTAAACTCAAGATTAATAGGAAGTCAAATTAAATGTAAGATGACCTTCAGAAAGATTTCAGGTTAAATGTATACAATTACAATTGGCTGTTAACCATAAAGCTCAAATCATAAATTTAGTGACAGCCTGTGATGCAACATTTTATCTCTTTTTTTTTTTTTCAATTAAATACCAGCAAATTCTGATAGTTTTCTCTGATAAACAATAATGTAATGGCTTTATTTACAGCAGAAATATTGTTTATTTACATGCCAGCATACTTTATCAAATGACTTGTTTTCTGTTTAGTTTTAAAGCTAAATAGGTTGTGACTTCAGTTTCAAGAGGAAAAAACAAACAAACTATACAGTTCAGTTTGAGAAAATATCCTTTTTTTATTTTAGTAAGCTGAGAATGTTTAGTCAACTACCAGCAAAGGTCACTTAGCTGTATATTCAAGATTTTCCCACATGTAAGACTACAAGTATAAATCAGTCGTATCAAAAGTCAAGTCCGCTGATGTGTTTTCATAGTGCCTGTCACTCCATGTGTCCCCTAGCTGTCCTCTTGTCTTAGTGGCATCAAGTTCACCCAGTCTCCCTGTTTGTCTCTCCATATAGGCCTCTCGGGTCAGAAGAAGGTTGATCCTGTGCACGCAGGCTGTGGGAACTGTGGCATGCATGCGAAACCCGTGCAAATGTTAAAGATGGCCATACAAGGTCACAAAGGAAAAAGTGGATAAAAAAAAACAGAGACAAGGAAATAGCTTTTTTTCATGTAGAATGTTTGACATGTCCCTAGTTGTTTCTCCAAGAGATCTTTCTCTGTCCTCCTCCGTCCCAAAGTTAATGGGTTGAGGCTTTGTAATGACCTCTGCTAATGGCCCACTAGTCATTTGAAACAGACAGAAGTTCTTCCAGCATAATCCATCAATTAAAGCTTGATGCCCAGAAGAAAAGTGAGAGCTTTTGTGCTTTACAGCAGTTTGCTTAAAAAAAAAAAGTTGAACGAGATTAGACAAACTTAAAGTTACTATAATTATGGAAGTATTTTTCTTGTCTCATTTAATTACACAGTAGAATTTTCTTGCATATTTAGAATTAAAAAGTGCGTTAATCGCAGCCTTCCTTCTCCACAGTTCACCCTCTCTAACTTCAAACATCACCTCCCTTTGCAACCGTAATATTTAGGGATGCACGATATTATCAGCATGGTATCGGTATTGACCGATATTAGAGTTAAAGTTAAATATCGGACATCGGCCATTCCATCAAAATAACTCACAGATATAAAAGGCTTCTGTTTTATGTTAATTTTTTTATTTAAGAAACTGTCAGGTCTCCACTACTACGCATTCACTTTTCACTTGTTGCTTGTGAAAATTTACAAATTTGCACTGTTCGAATGTTGTAATTGTGTTAGAGAATACACTTGACATTAAACATAATCCAAGTTGAAGCGTTACATCATTTTCAGCCCCTTTTTGGCATCTGCATTTGGAAGCAGGCCAAATTGATAAAGACCATGCAGAATACAGGTAGTCCCCGACTTACGAGCACCCTTACATACGAGGTTCCGGACTTACGAGCTGGCGAATTTTTGAAAAAAATGCAAAAAATACAGTGTTTTTCTGTGTTTTTTCACCACAGTGTGTTAGCTAACCATGTGGACACACGTTTCCAATCATTTTTATGCACTCGTATGCAGTTTTTAGATGAAAAACGAGTGTTCATAGTAGCGCTAGCATAAATGTTCCAACTTACAATCGAAATTCCGGACTTACGAGACACGTGCGGGTCGTTCCGAATTACGAGATTCCTGTGTTACGAGACACTCGCAGGTACAGAACTCGCTCGTAAGTCGGGGACTACCTGTACTTAAATTATGCTGGTATTGGATACTGATACTGATACTGGATCGGATCGGCCCCATCCCTAGTTGTACAGTTGTACAAAATTGTCTCAAATGTCCAGAATCTAAATCTGGATTTTGTTTCCTTGAATTTTTTTCGTGAACCACCGGAGATTCACCGGCGTCACCTTAGCCCCCGAGCGTGATCTCTGTAGTGTTGGTGGAGCGCCGCGACGTCCGTGAAAACGAGCGTGCACACGGCGCAGGTCGTACGTTCGGCTATGCAGTTCGTACGTTCGGCTACGCAGGTCGTACGTTCGGCTACGCAGGTCGTACGTTCGGCTACGCAGTTCGTACGTTCGGCTACGCAGTTCGTACGTTCGGCTACGCAGGTCGTACGTTCGGCTACACAGTTCGTACGTTCGGCTACGCAGGTCGTACGTTCAGCTACGCAGGTCGTACGTTCGGCTACACAGTCTGTACCTTCGGCTGCGTCGCTCTCGCAGTCGCTCAGATATTTCTCCGGGAGTAATGATTTAATCAAAACCTCCAGCTGAAGAGATTTTTCCGGCGTCTCCGGTTTCGTTGCCTCCTCCGTGTCAGAGACGACGACGGGCGGCTCCGAGGAGCCGACGGGGACGACGTACAGCCGGTCCGGGTGAGGATACCTGAACAGGTGCTTGTTGCTCGCAGGTGGTTGCGACCGGGACGGGTCTCTACAGACGCTGAGATCAGAGAAGACGAATCTCTCCGGAGAACTCTCCGGGTCTTTTCCTGCGACGTAGTGACAGACCTGATGCGCCTGGAGCAGGTTGGCGCTGGAGAACCTGCCGGGGCACTTCCTGCAGCGGTACGGGAAGACAAACGGCTCGAGGACCCGGGCGGGCCGAGGCGCGACGACTCGCTTCCTGTGCGTCTGTAGATGAGCCGTCAAGGCGGCGGGGCAGGGAAAGGAGCGTCTGCACGGTGGACAAGCGTGCGACGCGGCTCCTTTGTGAAGCCGCCGGTGGTTCCTCAGGTTCCTCCGGACACGGAAACGTTTCCCGCAGGTCCGGCAGCTCAGACGCTCCGGCTGCCGGTGGCACACGGAGACGTGCGTCTTCAAGTCCGCTTCAGCGGCGAACGCGGCGGGACACGACGGACACGCGTGCGGCGTGCGAGCTGCGTGTTCCTGCAGGTGACGGACGTACAATCCCAGGAAGTGAAAGTCCAGCTCGCAGCGGCTGCAGCGGAAAGCTCCGCCTCCTCCTCGTTGATGGAGGCGGTTATGGAGCCACAGCCGGTTCCATCGCGTGAACGTGCGTCCGCAGCGTCCGCACACAAACCTGCCGCCGAGTCGAGGAAGACGGAGGCCAGGGCGCCGGCGAGCCGTTTGACCGGACGCTGGGCTCGGACACGGAGCACCGAGGCCGGCGTCTTCGCACGCGGGAGGCTCGGATGGCGGCTGTGACGGCGCTTCGCCTTCTTTTGGACTCTCCTTCCAGATGTCGCTCAGGGAACCTCGGCACGCCGCCTCCTCGCCGCTGCTCCTGCAGCAGACCGAGCAGTGGCGCGTCGTTTCCACGGACCGGTCGTAGCGCTGTCCGCAGGCGCCGCAGCGGCGAGACGTGCCCGTGGCGTGCGACTGCAGATGCAGCACGTAGCCGCACCAGCGCCGCAGGAGCTGCTTGCAGATCGGACATTTAAAAAGCACCGGCGTGACGACAGCCGCGCCACCGCTCTGAGACACCACGAAGCCGTTGACGCCGTGTCTCCGTCGATGCATCGCGAAGGTGGAGCTCTGCCTGAACTCCTTCGAGCAAACGGAGCACCTGAAGGTTTGAACGCTCCGGCAACGGGAACTCCTCCGACCCTTGACCTCTGGGTCCGTCTGGGAACCCTCGGCTTCGTCCACGTGAACCTTGAAGTGGAGAACGAGTTGCGCTTTGCTCCCGAACGCCTCGTCGCAGCACGGGCAGCGCACGGCGGCGGGCTCGCCGTGGACCTTCGAGTGCCGGAGGAGCTGGGGACGCTTGGAGAACCTCTTGGTGCAGACGGGACAACCGTACGGTTTCTCTCCGGTGTGAACCCGTTTGTGGAGCGTCAGAGCAGGAATGTGTCTGAAGGTGCGGCGGCAGAAGGAGCACCGGAGGACTCGCCGCTTCGGGCGTCCGGAGGCTCCAGGCGCCGCCGCGTTCCCGCCCTCCGGCTGAAGGTTCAGATCTTTGTCCAAACGACCGGAGTTAGAAGAACTGGCTTCCTGAGGACGAAGACGAAGGTGCTCTACTTCCTTTTTGTCCGTCTGCTGAGCTCGACGTCGTCCTCGTTTCTTCCTGGTCCTGGTTTCTGTCCGACATGAACCTGAAGACTCGTCCGGCTCCTCTGTGACCTTCAGCTCCTCGATGACCTTCAACTCCTCGGTGACCTTCAGCTCCTCGGTGACCTTCAACTCCTCGGTGACCATCAGCTCCTCAGTGACCTTCAG
>JARVJN010000905.1:20064823-20078660 GCA_031763805.1 Argolebias nigripinnis
TTGGTGACTCTAAATTGACCCTAGGTGTGAGTGTGAGAGTGGATGGTTGTTTGGTGTGAGTGAGACAGGTCCCTCTTATAAATGAGTCCCCGTGACTCAACGAGGCTAGCCTGTATAAATAAAGGTTGAATGAATGAATGAATGAATGAAAAATTGTTACTGTGGCAAGTATAGTATGTTTAAATGCACAATTTCCCCATGTTGCTTACATAGCTGCACATTGATCCACTTGAGTGTATCTCCCGTGTGATGGGTTAAATGCAGACAACTAATTTTGTCATTGTATGAGAACATATAATGATGAGAATACATAGCACTTTCTTCAATGCGAGGCACTGGACTTGAAAAGTGTGAATATCCACTGTGATGGTCAAAACCCCTTTAGTTACCTCATGAACAAAGATCAAATGAAGGAAAAATCATCAAAACTTAAACTTTAGTCTGAGTTTAGGAACATTTTAGTCATTTTTAGGCAGATCCAACTTTATTTGTTGCCCACTGCCATGGTAGTCAAACATGTCCATTAGTAAAATATGTCATGAACCAGTGGACATATTTTTAAGACCCAGAAAGGAAATCAATGGATGCTACAACTTAAGGTGTCAATTCACTTTCATAGCAGCCAAACCTTATCAATATCAACAAACACAGAAAAGGCTTTAACGAAGTCCATTACACATTCCTGGTCATGGATAAGTTATAAGAGTCATCCACAACACGTGCTAAAACCAATTCAGGGCTAAAAAAAACTAGTTCAAATAGTGTTTAAAATTTTGGTATTAGCTATTGAAGTCTTTTAAAAGCTGTTCTTGCACCTATTCTTGAAGTAACCCAACAAAGTTCAGTCAGGTCCTCTGGACGATTTCTTTTTTGTTTAAACATTTCGTCCTTCATCCAAAGGAATTCATCAGTCCGAGGAGCCACAACAAACTCAGTCCCATAAGTGGCTTACTCAAATAGTGGGCCAAGTTCAAAGCACCTGACTTAACTTTGTTGGATTTCTTACCTGATTATTGAAGATGAACATTGATGTCTTGAACCACTTTGGCTATCGCTGCCTCAGATGAGTCGACGGGGGAGAGATCGAACTCCAGAGACCATCTTATCACCATCAAACTGGTTGGCCCACTATGTGAGTAAGCAACTTATGGGAATGAGTTTGTTGTGGCTCCTCGGACTGATCCTATGTATGAAGGGTGAAACGTCTCAACAGAAAATGCAACTATCCAGATGACCTGACTGAACATTGTTGGATTTTTGACCTGGGTTATTAAGAATGAACCTTGATGTTCTTGAAGTAGTTTGTCACTTTTTCAATGCTACAATTTTAAGCCACGTGTCAATCCGGGATTGCAGCCGTCTCTTTTCCACTATTACGTCGTCTCATTAGATACTGAAAGGCAAAATAATTTTTGAATTACATGTTTGCTAAATAAGAACAATCTTCAAAATTAAAATTCATCACTCCTTTTGTGTATCCAATGCCCCCATTACTAAAAGCAGCAAAGTTCTCACATCACAACAAAACCAAGATATTCTGCTTTGGTCACTAGTTTCTTTCCTTTTAGGGTAAATTTTGTCACCCATCCTCCTCTTGAAGCAGTACATTTTCAGTGACCTCTAAACCACTTTCCTCTCCACACAACAATTTTTCTCCACGAAAAAACGTCTCACAGCTTGTGCAGATGTTATTCTTGCCTTTTCTGTATCCTTTTGACTGTAGAACATTTGGTAGACAGAAACGTTCGCTCCAGGTTGCCCCAGGTCAGCCTGAACTTCTTCACATCTTGTACAGCGCTTTCATAACCCAAACAAACATTCTTACAGCTTGAAAATATATTTCACAGCATATCCTGGGAACATCTAAACACTTTCATGACTGCGGAAGTTGTAGGAACGCGAAATCAGCTGCTTCATATTTCCGTTCTCAAGGAGCTTTTTTTTTATACCTTTGCTGAAAAAAGAAGGAAGCTATGACAATCAGCGTTATAAAATGGAACAGGATTTTCCACTAAATTAACATGTTTTTTTGCTGACGTTCAAACACATTAGCTAGTAGCTCATCAGTCCAGAGAGAATTAAACCGTTTCTCCAAACCAACTGTTCAAAGATTTGTCTAAAACATCTCATTTTCATTGTGGATAAGCTTTCTTTCAATAGATCTGAACCATCCTTTTTGGATAATTCCATCCGTCCATCCATCCTCTTTCGCTTGTTCCGAAGTCAGGTCACTGGGACAGCAGCTTGAGCAGGGAGGCCCAGACATCGCGTTCCACAGCCATCTCTTCCAGCTCTTCTAGGAGGACTCCAAGGTGTTCCTAAGCCAACAGACATGTACCTGTAATCTTTCCAGCATGTCCTGGGTCTTCCCCAGGGTCTCCTCCTCCCAGTTGGACATGCCTGAAACACCTCAAATGGCTCTTCTCAATGTGGAGGAGCAACGGTTCTACTCAGAGTCTTCCCACCACTTCCCACTTCTCCAAGGGAGAGTCCTGCTACCCTGCAGAGGAAACTAATTTCAGCCACCTGTATCCATAATCTCATTGTTTAGGTCACTACCCAGAGTTCATGGCCATAGGTGAGGGTAGAACTGTAGGCTGACCGGTAAATGGCGAGCTTTGCCTTATAGCTCAGCTCCCGCTTTACCGCAACTGACTGGCACAGGGTCCGCAATACTACAGCTGCTGCACCAATCCATCTGTCATTCTCATGCTCCACTCATTCCTCACTCGGGAACAAACCCCCAAGAATCCCTTCGTCCCCTGGCTGCACCGAGATGTCCTGTCCATAAAAGTTATGAACAGAATCGGTGACAACGGGCAGCCCTGGTGGAGTCCTACTCCCAAACTCCCTTTTGGGATAATTGAAATTTTTTATTGGTTTTGATCAGGAGTTTATTACCATCTCCATTATAAATACATAATGGACAGTTTCACAAGGGAAGTTTACCATCATTGCCCTCAGCCTGCTTCCCTCTTTTCATCCTTTAATCGTCAGATCTTGCTTAGCAAAATATAATAAAATGTTAATCGTGTTCATGCTCAGAGAAGTGTCCTGCTGTTTCATGCTCTGTTGCCTTTATATTGTCTACTTGATGGTGATGGAGCACACTACCACATGTCTATTATCCTGCTCTTATGTAGAGGTGTTTTAGATGAGATTGTCTCCTCATTGAATGACTACACTCTGTGTCATTTTTCTTGAATACCAGCGAAAACGACAGCGTCTGTCCAGAAACTTTTCAACTAATTCAGCCCTATTCAAGTTGGTTCCTCGCATCTTCCTTTCAGTGTGTCCATGTGGCGGGTGTCGCCCTGTGCTTTGTCTAGTGGCAGACAAAGGCTCGCTGTCAGCGGAGCGAACCCGAACCAGATCACTCACTTGACAGCAGCAGAATGAAGCGCTTCGCTGAGACGCAGATGAATGTTAGAACTGCCCTGCGAAGTGAGTTTGTTTTCAGAATGCCACACGCCTTCTTCGTCAAACTCAAAATTAGTTCTCGCCCCATTTTGTTCGCCCACTGCTGCCATCAGAAAGTTTTTCTTCCTTTCATGTCAAACTTAAAAAAACAACAACACAAAAACACATGAAAAATACTGTGACCTTGAAGCCACAGCGACCACAACAAAGGAAATCTCAAAAACGAAATGTATTTATGGGGTTTTGACAACACTTATTGTAATTGACTGAAACAGGAAAATGAAGAAAAACAACAAAAACTATATAAACAGCTTTGAAAAAAGAAAAAAAAAAAGAAAACCCAGACACTATTTATCATCAACAAAGACAAATGTTTGAAATGTTCAGCCTCTTGTTTCGACACACTCCGACTGCGGCCTCCTGCAGCTAAAGTGACAAAATGGCGGCCACGCCAGTTGTTCGTAATTACCGTTAATTCCCAGAGTGATTGCATGGCAGATCGAAATGAAACAAATTCTCCTGCTGAGGTGATTTCTGCCTGCTGCCTCGGTTCAAATTATAGGTTGTTAAAAATTAGGTCATTTCTTAACAGCTACTAAAAAGCACCATTCGTCTTCTCTCACCTTGATTGCTTGAACATATAATATTCTGGTTTTAGTAATGGTTTATACACTCTATCCATCAGGAGGTAAAATCACTTCTGCATTTGCTTTCGTTTTATATTTCAAATGGATTAAAAATATTACTCCCTGTGTTTAAAGTCTTAAAGACTTTCATTTCTATATCCATGGCAGACTGACATTGTGCTGAAATCAAAATTATAAGAGTGACCTGATAACCAAGTTCTGGTCTGTTTTTGACAAAGAGAGACTCTTAACTTAAGGCCCAGTTTTTTTTTGTTTTGTTTGTTTTTTATAGAAAACTCTGCTTGTTGAATGAATGCACCCAAAGTACAAAACATTTCTTGAAAAGTTCATTAAGCAGGGGTTCCCAACACTGGTCCTTGAGGAACACCATCCTGCATGTTTTAGTTATTTCTCTGCTCCTACACACCTGATTTGGTGATTTAATTACTTCCTCGTGTTCTGCAGAAGCCTGTTAATCACCCATTCGTTCAAATCAGGTGTGTCGGAGAAGAGAAACAACTAAAACATGCAGGATTGTGTTCCTCAAGGACCAGTTTTGGGAACCCCTGCCTAAAAGCTTTCTATTTTGTGAAAACCTTCAGTATTGACAGATGTATTTCCATCCATCCACACATCCATTATCTTTACCCGCTTCTTCCATTTTGGGTCACGGGGAATGCCGGTGCTCATGTCCAGCAATCACTGTGCAAGGGGCGGGGTACACCCTGGACAGGTCTCCAGTCTATTACAGGGACACATAGAGATAAACAAGACAAACAACCATTCACTCTCTCATTCACACCTAGAGACAATTTAGAGTTATCAATCAACCTAACGTGCATGATTTTGGTCTGTGGGAGGAAACTGGAGTACCCTGAGAAAACCCACACATGCACGGAGAGAACATGAAAACTCCACCCATGCAGAAAGCCCTCTGGACCGGGATTTGAACCGGCAACCTTCTCGCTGAGAGGCAGTAGCTCTACCAGTTATGCCACCGTGCTGCCCGACAGATATATTTATCACACTTCTTAACATTATATTTTTGTGATCATTTATTTGATCCAAACTACAGTATTTGTTGCTGTAAAAACATATGTGCCATTGTGAAGTGCTCAACAAATAAAAACAACTGTTAATATTATTTTTTTTTAATTGAAAGGTTGACAGATTGATGATTAATTGGATCATTTTTTCCTTCTCTGAGAAGCTGGACAGTCTAAATTGACTTATACTGTCAGCTACATTATCTTCAAGTTACAAAACAATTCATTATTTATATTGTAGTTTTAATTTCGTAATTCACTTTTTTCCCTTTAATATGCAGCTCTTACGGTATATAACTAGTTTAGTTCTGATAAAAATAAAAAATACATTATTGAGTCCTCGCTTCATTGCTTTTGTTGCCATTTTTTATGGAGTGAATTTGGGACAAGCACCACTCTGACAATGCAATGTTTATGACTTTTGGAAAAATACTAAACTTTCAAAGTGAGTATATATTTTCTATTAATGACACAAATTCTTGCACAGTCAGACTCACTTAGCTTTGCACCTCCAAAATTTAATTTTGTATTACAAGTGATTGGTTACCTGTCTAGCTTTATTAGATGGTTAGCTAGTCAACATATAAACAAAGATGCACTCTGAGGAGCAGGACGTCTATGACTGAAGTGGATCCAAAACTATCAACTTTAACAACAACAAAAAAACTCAAAATAAAGTGTCAGGGGATTTTTGGTTAAGGTTTATGGATGTTTTAAACTACTATGACTGAGAATGTCAACTGCCCATGAACCATGTGTTGGAGTTATCATAGTTCTTTTCTCTCTCAAAGAGAGCTGAATGAGGATACTGCATGTACAACTGGGTGGCTAAGGTCATCTGCTTCTGAGCCAAGAGCTGATAAGTGTATAAAAAACTATTCTTGCATGCGGCCCGTGGTCGATTCTTGTGACTGGGCTCCATGCATGTAGAACTTTTGTATAGCTGTGTTACCTGTTGTGAAAATCTGCCCTTGCAAGTAAAACCTGTTAAAAAAATAACTGTATCCTCGGGTGTGGCTTCTTTCTGTAAGTAAAATGAATATAGGATATTTTTATCCAACACAAAGAACCAGCTGTATATAAAAAATAAAATAAAATCACAGATTGAAGATGGGTGGCACGGTTGCGCATTTGATAGAGCTGCTTCCTCTATGAAAGAAGATTGCTGGATCAATTAGCAGCCCGGGACCTTGCTGGGTGGAGTTTGCATGTTCTCTCCATGCATGCATGGGTTTTCTCCAGGTACTCCATGCTCCTCCCACACTGGTCCTGTGATGGACTTGCTACCTGTCCAGGGTGTACCCCACTTCTCGCACAGTGATGGTTGGACATGGGCACCAGTGATCCCAGTGACCCAAAAATTAAGAAGTGCGTAAAGATAAGGAAAGTGATGTGATTGAGAAGAACTTGTTGATGGTTGGCATGCTTTGGAGGATGAGGAGTGTGTGTAGATGACACTGCTGTGCCAAAGTGAAACATCTTCAAATTTTTGTTTTCCAAGTTTTCCACACAATTCATGGGAATACCATTCAGGTCTCACTCAATCCAAGCATTGTTTTCATCCATTTACTATTCAGACGCGCACATGCACATTTGTATGCGTTTCTGCATGGGCTGGTTGATGCTTGGTGTTAGAAGTCAACACAAAGATTCAAAGTATTTACTTTGTCAACATTTTAAGAGGTAAAAACACAACTGGTACCATTACATTTGGTGGTTTACATTTTTTTTTTTTACCAGACTTAGCTGTAGAATAAAATCATGCTAAAGGCACCACAACCAATTGTAACAATGCACTGGAACTAAGAACTCTTAACCATCAAGGAAAAGGATACTACCAATGAATTTAAAAAATGGGCAATCAACTCCCATGAAAACAGAACGAAATAAACAAATCAAGCCAACAAGATCAACAAATTCAATTGTCATGACCCCAGCGTGATTTACACAATAGATTTCAATTCTGCTCAACACGAACAACTGCTGTAGTGAACACGTGCAAGCAGACGTCCTAATTTGCCCAAACCGTTGTTGACAGGATGGCGCGCAATTTCGCCCGTAACATCTTTCGGCGACGCCACCAACCATACGAGAGGCCTTGTGTGAAGAGCGAACACGAATAGGTAATTGGGGTCAAAAATCACACGCAGAGGGCATCTCCCTCTTAACGCAGCACAGTTTACATGAACATCTCTGGGCTAATATAAAAATTGAACACTTCTCCAGGGTCAGCACTCAACCCCGCCACCCCATCAGCTTGGCCCTGGCATTAGCATGCATATCTGCACTCTGCTGCATTTGCATCTTTGAACCGCACCTGTTTTAGCATATGCTAATGAAAAAGATGGGGAGCGCGAGCAGAGCTGGGCGAAGGCTCGAATTTGGTGGACGGTGTGGAGCGTTGGGGGGCAATTATCCCTGGCGACCGCATGAAGCTTCTCAAGCTCGGCTGAGCGTGAGCACTTCCCCTTGAGCGGGCCAAGGTTAGTGCCGTGTTTGACTTCGACATTTCACCCTGCTGTAGCAGCTCTCCAGCAGGCAGAGCTGAGAGGGTGGGGGAGGGGAACAGTGGACGCCAAGAGTTTGTGTCTATGGACGGAAGGGAAAAGGATGGAGGTCAAGTCTGAATAAATAGCTTCTCAAAGTAAATAATCCAAGTTGTGTGCTGGTGAAGATTCTCAGTAATCCAGGACATGATAAATCAAAAAAGCATTCAATAAAGAAACAACTGGACTTTATTTGTAACAGAAGACATTTCGCCCTTTGGGCGAAATGTCTTCTGTTACAAATAAAGTCCAGTTGTTTCTGTATTGAACACTTTTTTTGAATCCAAGTTGTGGAAAAAGATGCTTTAAAATGGGTTTCAACGTGAACAACATGACACTTTTTACTAGAAAGGAACGCTTGTGCTCACTGAATTCTATCTAGGACTTGATGTACTTTCATAGCCAGTGTTTCATGAAATGCAATCTATTAAAATGTTGCCTTGTTGAAAAGCTTGTTTTCATTCTTTTGTGTGGAGTTTGTAGAAATGAGTTAAGCGCCTCCACTTGGGACTTATTTACTCAGCACGATTTATTCTCCTTGGAAGCAATGAAATTGAAAGTGTTGACATGAAGAGACAATAAAAGAAAGGAATGTGAGAACATAACAAAAAGGAAAGTTCTGCTAGCAGAAACTTTTTTTTTTTTATCGTTAACAAGTTTTATACACACATGGAAAATTATTCCCTAAATAAATTCTGGAGTTTTACAAATCAGGATGTAAACATTTTTTTTACAAGGTTCCTAATCTGATCTAAGGTCAAGTGTACAGAAAACAGAACAGATTCCATTATTTTGACAAGGCTGAATTGGTTCATCAAGCTCCACAGTTTCTGCATAACATGGGGGGGGAAAAAGGTTAAATTGTGTCATCAGGACCAGTTTCTTTAAGTGAAAAATGTTTAATCTTCCATTTAGAACGGAAGACTTCATCAGTCTATGGCCTGCCAACCAGATCTGTCCCATAGGTAGCCTTTATTGCTGTGTTTCAAGCCATCTAACCTTTAAAACAGGGGTGACCAACACGGTGCCCGCGGGCACCCGGGTGCCCCCAAGGACCATTTGAGGTGCCCTCTGACCTGTTCTAAAAATCGCACAACTCACTACAGTACTTAGCTGCATTTAAAATTTCATTTTATTCAGTTGTTATTCTTTTTTGTATTTATATATATTTTAAAATGTCTTATCTTATAGATATGTTCTTAAAAATATGTGTATTATACTTTTTTTTTCAATTTACGCTTTGTTATTTCCAAAGAGTTTATCAAACTGGTGCCCTTTGTACGTCTCCGTACCCACAAAGTAGCTCTCAGTTTCAAAAAGGTTGGTGACCCCTGCTTTAAAATAACTACAGAAAAATAGGTCACATTTTATTACAGTAATAAAAAAATAAAAATAAATTTAAATAAATAAATAAAAATCTTCTCTCCAGCTTTCCAAGAACCCACTAGCACGCCCTGGTGGCCCCCACTTTGGAAAACAATGGACTAGAAACCGGAAAAATGCCTGCTTTTGGTTGTCACCCTGGTACTGTCTTTAAATAAACTTGATAAGCAGCACCTTATTATTCAAATAAACAAGCATCAAACACAAATTTAACTTTTTACACAATTTTCTTTCATTTTGACTTAATTTTTGTTTAACTATTAAATGCATGGTTAAGTCGGCTGGGTTTTTGTACACCTAATGTTAGATTTAAGAGATTTTAGAACCTGGAAAAGACTAGATAATTTTAGATTATGTTTTAATATGCAAAACCCTAAAACTGCAATAAGGACTTTTTGTTACTTATTATTGTAACTGATGTAAAAAAAAAAAAAGACAAACCAGGGGAAACTGTAAAGAAATTACAATGTACCTGTAGCTTCTGAGTTTTAAACATAAAGCTTCATTATGACATTGATAGATGAGACATATTTACAGCCACTTTTGTTGCATGTTGCCACAACTTTTACTGGTGGCTTTCATGTTTATCATTAACAGTAGGGCTCTCATAAAAATAAAAAAATGTTGCATATCTTTGTGGCGTTTTACGATAAGACCAATGAAATAATCCTCATAAAATAAAAATGATTAAAGGGATGCGTTTCACTGCTTAAAAGTGAGGCACGGCTCTCCGCGATCTTTACTGCATTCATATAAAGTTCCGCGGAACAATATAAAAGAGCTCTGCAGTATAGTCGCCTGCCAGAGTCCATTTAAAAGTTACGAGCTTAGCAAACACAGAGACTTGCATTGCAATTAAAGATTCAAACAAGTGCTTTGATGCTAATCAAGGACTGTTCATCACCTTAGACATCCCTCGGCTAATCTTCACTTTTGAAATGCTCCTTTCTTTCATTGCTTACAGAGAGATTGTTTTGTGACATTGCATACATGATGAGGGTAAGTGTGTAAATGGGTGCATATGGAAGACTTCTCATCTGCAGTGTTAAACAGATCGGCAACAGCCATTTTCCATGGATTACTACCTCTGCCGTGAAATGCATCTGAATGAAAACGCTAATCTCTTCTCTTTTTTGATCTTGATTAAACATCTTGTCAGATTTGTACAATTATGGTAATCAGAGTGACTTTTTGGTTTTGGCAGGAAGAGCCGAGACACAGAAAAGAAGATGAGTCACATCAAATAAGCTGAGCCGATTACACAGCCTTGACGTTTTCCTTGAAACCTCTAAAAAAAAAAAATGTTTTTGCTGATGCTGTGGCAACATCACAACACAAGACAAGTGGCTGCAGTTATGATTTGTGAACATCTAAGTGAAGGCAGTTAAAAATAACTTATTTTTC
The DNA here is from genome assembly GCA_031763805.1 of Argolebias nigripinnis. NCBI lineage: Eukaryota > Metazoa > Chordata > Actinopteri > Cyprinodontiformes > Rivulidae > Argolebias > Argolebias nigripinnis. The sequence goes on from JARVJN010000905.1 coordinate 20,075,249, forward strand.
CTGCTCAGAGCTGATGGAGGCTCAAAGAAAATCAAAGTCAGCACTAATGGCGTTCTGTGTGCTTGAAGGGTTTGATTACCAGCAGGGTGCTGATCTGTCGCTCTCTCTTCCTGCAGGCACCCATTTCTGCTCTCCTGCAGAGTAAATGGCATGAAGGATTACATATGAACGGCATGTTTTGGATTTCGGAGTCTGTTTGATTAATGAGAAACTCAAATAGGGAGTCCTTTCAGTCCACTCAAGACGCTCAAAGTGCTGAAGAAACAAAGAATAGCTGCAACATGACAAGGCCTAAATAGGGCTAATTCTCCTCTAGTAGGTTCGGTTTGATGGTTAAAACAGTCAACAAACAAACTTTGACAGTTTTGAATAAACTACTGTATAGTCCAACATTTACAAACAATCAAAATGGACATTACTGTCTCTGATTTGGGCTTTATTGATCTATTTTAATGGTTTCAATTGAAGGATGGATTGATTTTAAAACATGACTTCTATGACCCAACAAAGTACAGTCAGGTCAGCTGGATGTTTTCTTTTGGTTTTTGTTGAGACATTTCATCCTTCGATCAAAGGACTTCATCAGTACAATGACAAGAAGCACATTTAAAGAAGCCACAGATATGCTTAAAAACAGTACAAAAATTCAAGAATGTTGGTGGTATGTACTATCATGCTATAGAACTGGTGCATTATTGGAGGACTACCTCCAAATCCTTTAGCTTTACTTCAAATCAACAGAGACAGTTGAAATTTGGACATAGTTGGGACGATGATACCAAGCAGCCACCAAGACTGGTGTCTGAATGGATAAATCAGGATAACATTAAGCTTCTGGAATGGCCCTCCCACAGCCTATTGAAAAATTGTAGACCATACCTAAAAGCTGTGTCCACACCAATAATTCTATCAAAACTATCAATTTAAATGATCTCCAAAATTTCTGTCAAATAGAGTGGTCATATAGCAGCCAGAGTTATATCAGTCACTTGTTAATGGCTGCATGTGGGCAAGCCACATCATGGTAAATGAAAATTAACTAAAACATGGTATTGCAAAATCTTCATTCAAAAATGTAGGCATGTATGTATCTTGCACGGCTCAGAGACAATCCACGTTACAATTAGATGTGTGCACCTAATTCTTGTAAAAAAAAAATCCCTAAAGTTGTACACTCTATCTATAAATGTGCCAGTACAAGCCAAAAAAGATGGCATTCATGACTATGATGCATGTTTGTAAATTTCTGAGTGCAACTGTACAAAGTTAAAACCATTTTGCTCAAGAGATAAGATAGGAAAATGGTGTATCAGACTGAGCACACAGTGCCAAATGTTGACTCATCCCTTTAAGCTTTGCCAGCTTAGAAGCTGCCGAAGCTTTCCTTTTCTTCCACTACACATACTCTCAGGTCACAATTGGGCGTGCTTTTGCCATGTGAGAGGTGTTCTGGTGCCAAATGTGTCACTGACTCTGAAGTCACAGTGTTACTGCACAGCCATCCAGCAGGGGAAGATGTTCTCACCCTTTTCACCTGCCTGCCTTGAAGCGCTGTGTTCCTGTCAAAGTCACACTTCCTGTCAAATATCCAAGCCGTTCCTCCTACGGGTTCACCCTCTTCGCCTCTTGTACCGCAGAGGAACAGGTGCAACAAAAATAAGACAAAAAGAGAGATCTCGCCTGTGTTGCTCATGTCATCCCTACAGCTACATAAAAATAGCACCACAGAACATCTTCTCCAGTCACCCATCTGCCGTTGTTACAAATAGACAAAGCAGAACCGTGCTCGAAAAATTCCAGCTACAAGGGGGCACGTTTTAAGAATGGAGATTGTAGGGGGGATTCGGATCGGGCAGCTGGATGGCTCTCCCCTCCAACAAACTACCTCCTAGCTGGCCCAAAGCAGAGGAGAGGCCAGCTGCAATGAAAACAGATGTGTGATCTCCCCCCTGGAGGGGGTCTGTGGGAGCTGCAAGATGAAACGGCAGGAAGACAGATTAAATATACAGCAAGGAGATAAAATGACAGGTGGAATGACAGGTGAAACGAAGAAGGGAAAGAGTTTGAAGAAACAGCTCAGACTTTCCGTTAACCTTCTACCAAACATTTTCTGTGTCAGCTTGTATCTGCTCGACTTGTTCTAAAATAGTTTTTTTTTCAGCAGGGAGGAATGGGACGTATACCTACTGAGGTTTAGAAGGGAAGCCAACCCTGCTTTTTATTGCTCACATGTTTCCCTTCAACTGAGCTGCAGCAACGTTTCCCTTCTGCAAACTTGGAAATCTCTGGTTTTGTGTCAAACGTTGTATTCAATTTGTTCCAATTCCTTAGACAGTAATCCTATACCAGGTAACTTCTGCATTAGTTTCATGCATGAACCAGTTTTATCAGTGCACAAGGTTTCTTTTTCTTTTTACGTTTTAACAGTCATACTTTTTTTTGGGTAACCTTTAAAGTAGTTTTGGGTAATAACTGTTCATTTAATCAGTTTTTCCTTTGCACTTTAGCTGCCTTTTCACAAATTTTCAGCTCTGAATTGGTTTTGTGTCAATGAAATACTTTATTTTGTCCATTGAATTATTCAGGCATGATGAAGAGTCCTAAATTCAACGGGAGAACCATTGCGTTGTTTGGTTACAGACATTGTAGCAAAGAAGTCTGAAATTAGATCAGCTGGTACAAGGACTCATGTTGTTCCTATATCTTTATTTTATTTGTCAAAATATAACAATTTGATAAAGAAAAACATGTGCAAAAATGTTTCTAAAGAGTGTATAGTTGAAAACCAGTAGGTGATCAACTGAAGGATGACGCATAACTTTGACTTCAGGAAAACAAAACCACATCACACGCCGTCACTCACAGAGATGGAGGTGGTGGAGAGCACCAGGTTCCTGAGGGTGCACATAACCAATCAGCTGTCTTGGTCAAGGAACACTGGGTACCTAGTGAAGAAAGCCCAGCAGTGTCTGCACTTCCGCCATAGGCTGAAGAGTTAACACCTCCCACCCCATGTCCTCACCATATTCTACAGAGGAACCATAGAGAACACTGTGACCAGCTGCATATCAGTTTGGGAAGGAAGCTGCCCGGCTGCAGACTGGAAGGATTTGAAGAGGGTGGTGAGAACAGCGTAGAAGATCATTAAGACAGATCCATCCTGGACATTGGTCTCAGGCCATATCTGACCACAGCCAATAAAATCAAAAGAGACAACTCACACCCACAATATGGACTGTTTAATCAGTTGACCTCTGGTATGATGTACCACAGCCTGAGGACCCAAACCACCAGGCTCTGCCACAGTTTCATCCCATGTGCTATCAGACTTTTTACCTCAGGTCACTAATGAAGTGACCACAATAGCAAAAAAACACACAGCCAGAGACATGCCTCAGTAAAAGAAACTTAC
>JARVJN010000905.1:20669927-20685012 GCA_031763805.1 Argolebias nigripinnis
CTTTATAAACCCTTCCCACACTCTTGTAATGTTCTTAACAATGTTCTAAACTCTAAACCCTCTAAAAGAACACAGTGAAGGAGAGGAGACAGACTTATGGTACAGTTACTGAACCAATCAGCGCCCGGGAGTACCGGGAAATTTCCCAAACTGGCTCAGTTTGGGTTAAGGCTCGGTTCGGGTGGCGCTTGAATATTTAAAGTAAACAATCCATGCTACTCACTCTGGTATCCGCCTCACTGATGCTCACAGCTTGCAGAAAGTCCCCAAGCCCTCCTTTCTCTTTCTGAGGCTGACAGCGTCAAAAAGAGAAAGGAGGGGCCCCCGCAGCGATCAATGAGTGGACAGACCACCGGAAAACATCGTGTGCATTCTTACGTTGAAAACCCGCAAAAGAGTGAGTCACCAAAAGTGGAACCACAAAGTATCGAGGGACTACTGTCATAACCGATAAGACACCAACTGTTGATAACTATTTGACAGAGCAACAGTTCAAAATGACCAAACTATCACATTCTTAAAAAATTGAGTTTGAATGACTTGAAGTCACAATTTTAGTACAAGTATAGCACTAAGGAGACAACCCTTTGCACACTTTACAAGTGAAATCAGACTTTAGCCCTATTCACGTGGGAATAGTTCTACCTAGGGACCACATGCTATTTATAATAATTACGGAAATTGTCTGTGTTGTTAATCTCGTGCAAATCGGCCATGTTAGTAATTTGTAAAGTAAAAATCCCCCCGCAAATTACCTACCGGTACTATATTTTGCTGAAATCCGAGGTCCTGTGGTAATAACAATCTAATGTGAACAGGCATCTCTGTGATTTGGACAGAAATGGGCGGGATCCGATACGTAAATAGTCCTTTTTTTTAAAAAAAAATTTTTTTTTGCTTCTTGGGCACATTTTTATTTGTTTTTGGCAATGGAGGTTGCATTGGAGTGCATAGATCACCTTTTGTGTCCCGGAGCAGCAAAAGCATGTTGACCTGTAGCCGTCGCTAAAAAAAGAATAGGCTGAAGAGAAGGAGCAAGTGAACACACGAGCAGATGTTACGCAATATGCAACTCGTTAAGATCATATCTGGAAGCTGTCCGTAAATTTCAGTTAAATCTCAGGCTTTGGTTATCCTGTGCGATAGCGCCACATAAAATGCAGGCATTGGGGAGTAATTTATTTATTACATGTGGTCTCTAGGTAAAATTAATCCCGTGCAAATAGGGCTTTTGTCAAACAAATTTTCGGTCTTTAGAGAGACAAATGAAGACTAAAACTTGGAAAAATTAAACAAAGCTCAATCATGCAGGCAATGCATGGAAACCAAACAAAAAAGCCAGAGTAATTCAGAAAGCTTTACCTCTGTGATCACTTTCAGGTCGTTGAGGTAGGTCCGCTCTGTGGTCAACAGTTCTTTGGCTATAAAGTAGGCCTTGTCTGTGGGAAACTTCTGGACACAAAGGAAAATATGAGATTGATACGCCACTCTGTTCATCAATCGTTGTACTGATTATTTCCTCTTCTAAAAGGAAACACATTTGATTATACACCTCTACTATCCTTAGCTTGATTTTAAAGAAAAAGCCCGAGAAAGCTATTTAGCAACTTCACTTGCCCACCTTCCTCCTCGCCTCTTCCTCCTCATCATTGCGGATGTACCCAGCATCAGTAAGCAGTGGACTGGTAAGAGGTGTAAGCTGCTGTCCCTCTGGAACCTGTCCCAGGACACTCCCGGCCTCTTGACCATTCACAGAGCTGGTGACAACCACAAGGGGACTTGCCTGCGGAGAGTCCTCCGAACCAGGGATTTCTATGGGTGAAAGGTTGGAAATTGGGAGAGGAAAAAGCAGGAAAATGGGAACAGAAATAGAACAAAGAATAGACAATAAGGGGGGTGTTAAATTACATTTAACTCCCATGAAATTCACTGCCAACTGCTGTTCAGCTTTTTAGTCGCATCTGAAGATTTTTTTTTTTGAGACGCAAAAGCTAGGGATACCAAATATACCACCAGAATATGCTTCAAATAGATCAGTATGGCAATGAATTTCAAAACTGACTGCTACTCTTCAAACATGATTTCAAACAAAAACATACATTGTGCCACATGGCAAATGTGACTTATCTATTTGACTAGTTGGATTCACATCTAACCACTAACAAGTTGTTAGTAAGGACCAGAATTTGCACAGCAATTCATCTACAGTTAGTGTTGTTGCCATTTAAAATAGGAAATTTTGATCTCATTCAGCAAAACATCTCACTCAACATCTAATAGCCATTTCCTAATAGGCGTCTGGTTTGTTTGTTGGTGAACTCCACTTCTGGCATCAAAAGGGCTCCATCCTGCAACAGTACTACTACACCTACTTCAACTACAGCTAGAGTTACTACGAACCATACTATATTGTGACTGTATACTTGCCCAGTTGCAAAGTTTCCAAAGAGTCCACTGCTCTACACCAAACTGGATCATGGGTAAAATCCCAGCAGACCTGTGATGGTGAGGGGGGACTATAAAAATAAAAAATAAACTCACCAACAGAGAACCTCACAACCCAACTCTGGTTCCCCCAAGATAATTTAAATGTAAAATACTGTATCTCTTCTAATTTTTCCTTTAAAAAAAACCCTGATGAATACATTATTTAGTATAGACTTTGCGTACCAGCTGACTAACTTTGAAGCCAGAAAAAAAAAGGTTGGGTCATTCTATCATTATTGACTCTGATGTGCAAAGAGCGTCAAATGAGACAGATCAAACTCTTGTTAATGAACCTGTAACCAAGAAAAGACACCAAGTATCTGACTCGAGTTAATGTATCAGCTGAAAGTGACCCATGGATCAGCCCAAGTTTTTACATTTTGGCTCCTTTTGGTAGCTGAGTTCGACATCCCTACACCTAAAGGAACAAACAGGAGGGAGAACAAGCTAACAAACATGCAGAACGCTGAACGAAACAGCCTCTAGACTACAAACTACCACAACACAAGACATGGGTTCAGTTCAAGCAGGGGGGTGGGATGGGATGAAAGACATATTGTGTGGAGCTGTTTTTATTTATTTTATCAAAGAGAAATCTAGAGTCCCTTTTGTCCAGTTATACAAAGTTGTTTGTTTATTGACACTAGTGCACCACAAACAGATACACTGTTAAAAAAGTGAAAAGAGTGGAAGCAATAGAAGCAACCAAACAAAACAAAAAAGCAAGTTTTAGGCAAAATCTGTGCAGCAAGTGTTAAAACAGTGACAGAAAACAAGATTCAAAGCCTTTAACACAAACCTATAGGCAGTTTTAATTATAATTTCACAACATGCCAAAACTTTGAGATGGATTTTTAAAAATTGAGTAGACAAAAATCATGCAAATTTAAGCAGCAACCAATGGTTTAGCTTTAGTAACGGCATAGAAGTGCTTTTTCACTCTTTTTTTAAAGACGCTTGCCAGAAAAAATACAAAAGCATGCCCAGATGTGATTCAAGCATGCCGTTTATTCATCAAATTGACTTTTATTTAAAACTGGGAATGACATGCTTGTTTGATTTATTTGCAAACATTAAGCTAGTTAGCTTAGCACCAAGATCGATAGCCTAGATCTGTCCAAAGTGAAAAAAGAAAAACTAAATTATCAAAATAATAAAACTAAACATTGTACAATTTGTTGTCTGTGTGAATTCAACTAATTTAAATTATTTCATGTTTGTTTTTTTGTTTTTGTTTTTATGAACTGGGTTTTGTTTGTATGAAACAGAGCTAGGCTAACTTTTATGCTAAGCTAAGTAGCCAAAGTTTCATTTTAGCAGAGAAGCATGAAAGCTGTATAAATCAGATTTTTTTATTTCCCTAATATATCAAACTTAATCAACCCAAATCTACACATTTACATATTCACAGCATTTGTGTATTTTATCACATAAAACTACAGCTACTTTACTTTTAAATGTAAGAAGTTCAAAAATTACAGTAATTTAAAAAACATACAGCAGTCAAATACAAGGGCATTTAGGAGCCTTTTTAGGCGTTAAAAATAAGGAGCCAGGAGGAGTTGTAAACCTTTTTCTTTTTAAGAATGACGTTGTAACTTCATAAGAACAAAATATCCAAAGGTTTGTTTATTAAAAGGGGATCCTAGTCTATAAAGTTGAAGGATTTTAAAAGAAATTAAGGGAGGGGGGAAAAAGACTAAAAGACAAGGTAGAGGTGTAACCTTGACAGTCAACTTTACAGAAATTTAAGTGGTAAAATAGTAAATTAACAAGATGCAAAGACAAAATATTTAAAACATGCTAAGATTTAGGTGAAACTTACTAGTCTGTTCTGCATTAAAAAAAACTAAACTTTTCACCAAAATTAGTGACAAAGCTCACTAAAAATTATTTACCGGTACATTTGGAAGGCTGGTAGTATTTCATGAAGGTAACAACTTGGTGGAAAACTCAACAAAATTCAGTCAAGTCATCTGGACGGTTTCTTTTTGTTGAGACAGTTCATCTTTCATCCGAAGGACTTCGTCAGTCCGAGGAGCCAACAACAAACTCAGTCCCACAAGCAGCACACTCACATAGTGGGCCAACCAGTTTGCTGGTGATAAGATAAAGATTCTGGGGCCCACCCTCTCCCCATGACAGGTCATGGGGAGAGGGTGGGCCCCAGAATCATGGATTATTGAACATGAACTTTGATGTTCTGAACCACTTTGGCTATGGCTGCCTAAGAGGAGTTGACGGGGGAGAGGGAGGGCCCCAGAAACCATCTTTATCACCAGCAAACTGATTGATCCACTATGGGAGTGTGCTGCTTGTGGGACTCAGTTTTTTGTGGCCCCTCGGACTGATGAAGTCATTTGGATGAAGGACAAAACGTCTCGATACGAAAAGAAACCGTCCAGGTGGCCTGACTGAACTTTGTTGGATTTTTTTACCTGGATTATTGAGCTTGAACTTTGATGCTTGGTGGAAAACTTGTTCTTTTTTTAAATAAATTAGCACAAACCGCTTTACTTAACCCGAAGTATGTTCAAATGAACTGGCTAAAATCCAAACCTGGACTTCAATATGTGAATGTCAACATTTTTCCATTAATCTGAGCATGTGGAAATTCCTGTTTTGACCTGTAACATAATAAACGAGTTGAATCAAAGAAAATTTAACTAATAAATTAGACTATTATTATTATTACAAAAGTTTTCAGAAAATCCATTACTTCTCCCGAGCTCCATTTATTTTTAGCCTAAAATGGCACCGATATCCAACCCCAAACACTGTATATATACAGTATATTAAAATTAATAAAATTACAAAGTGAAATAGTGTCAGTAAATATGAATATGCAACAGAGTGAAAGGAAAACAAGTGGACTCAACCCCAGTATTCATACGTGTCCAAACTCTGACAACACTCGGACATATCTTATCTTTTGAAATTAAAAAGCCTTTTCTCTGGTAGGATATCGTTTTTACACTTACGTAACACTTTAACATGGACTTTACTTGTGTCTGTCTATCTTCGCCCTCTCGCCGTCTGTTTGAAGAACACTAGAGTTGAGTTCCCCTCGTTCTGTCCTTGTGCACAGCACAAATCCCCAGAGCTAAAACCCAATGGTTTCAAAATGTTTGAATTAAACATAATGCAGTACAACCAAAAACGTTGAGGAAATACTGTAAAGGGAAAGTTATCCTGCATCCAGTCCGTTTCAAACATCTTGAACCATTGTGAGCCCCCATGACAGAAACATAGTGACAGAGTGAGTAAAAAAAAAACAGATCAGAGTGACAGAAAAGCCTCTTCTGCCTGGTTAACATGCGATCCCAGTAAAAAGAAAAGGAAAATATGAAAACACAGTGTTAATGAGCTCCTCCTCAAGAAACAAAACCACAAACATGCTTAAAAACAGTGCATTTACAAAGCAGGAAGCACAAACATTTATTTCAAGTGGAAGAAGATATTTAGTCCAGTTTGAGTCCGGAACAAATAACTCGAACCCAGGATGATTCTTTTTCTCAATAAAGGGAGGGAAAAAAAAGTCCAAAAACTGGAGCTAAGTCTCAATTTGCCGAACGCCGGCTGCTATTTTAATGGTCGTTCAGTTGATGAACGAACACGAAATATGTGAATTTAAAAATAAAATAAAACAGGGCAAAAGAAAAACGATTTGAGGTTAATATTCAAAGTGGTTACCAAAAAAAAAGTGCGGTGCAATCAGAAAAACAGCCAGTAAATGAGAGATGAGAATGTGAAGCCTTCAATAAACGGCAGAGCAGCAGGTGAGAGAACAGCAGCCGAAGGAAGGGAACGTTTAGGTTCTTGTTTTGTTCCTAGCGCATGCCAGGGGCAGAGCCAAGCAAAGCAGACAGCTGTGGTTGCTTTAACCCTCCTGCTGCCCTTGGGTCAAAATGACCCATGAGGATTCGGTTTTAAAAATGAATGCTTTATGGTTCATTTTAACCCAATGGCAGCAGAAGATTAAGGATTATGGTTGGTGTTCTGGATTTACAGTGATAAAAAAGAAAGTAAGGACGCTTTTCCTAACTGATAAAACCTCCTAGGGTAAATCTTACAATTACAACAACAACAAAAACTTACATTAAAACATCTAAATTATAGTGCATGTTGCTCATGACAAATGGACAGAAATTTGCTGAAAGGATCGTGGAAAAGTGCTCAGAAGGAAAGAATTCAGCCAAAACTAAAAAGACTCACTGCCAACTACAGCATTCCACCTCTGGCAGAGTAAAGACAAGTTTCTACTAAATTAGTACTTAAATGCCATCTATTCTCTACTAAAAACATCCAAACATGTACAATTAAAGAGGACTATAACTCGTTCAGTGCAGTCTCTTCAGATTAAGCAGACCTTATCCAACGTCCATAAGTCCCCAATGAAACGCTCAAGTTCAAACGCAACACAGAAGCACAACTACGTTCGAGTGTAACCACAACAAGGCAGCCATTACAGTCAAAAGCCACCTAAAAATATATTTCACACATTTTAACAAGCAAGAGCACTAAAAAAATTATCCTACGATCGTCTAAACCAGTGGTCCCAACCGTGGTCCTTGAGGAACACCATCCTGCATGTTTTAGTTGTTTCCCTGCTTTGACACATCTGGTTTGACAGAACTGGAAGAAGAAATTAAATCACTGAAGCAGGTGTGTTGGAGCAGGGAAATTACTAAAACATGCAGGATGGTGTTCCTCAAGGACCAGTGTTGGGAACCATTGGTTCTAAGCCTAATGTTTTCAACTTGGAAGAAATGATCCCATCACAACTAACAAATTCCATTAAAAACAAAGTTGAAAGGGCTGTAGAGATGCTCTTACTACAAAACCGTGCAGTTTTATTTATATATACTGTAGTAAATATAAAGTTTTTAGGTTATGGCACATGGAAAGGAAGGATTTCCTTTAAACGTTATTTGTGTCTGACTTACAAAACTATATGAAGCCAGCAGGTTGCCTCCCTCATTTTAGATTAAAAACATGATTGTTGTCTAGAAACAACTTATTTATACATCTACACGTCAAAAGAGTTACTGTATATTTAGTTGAAAACACGTTTTTGTCAAAAACTATATTGTATACATTCCAAAAATATGCTAAAACTCGTGTAAAATGTAAAGGGGGGGGGGGGGGATTTCTGTGTAAAAGGTGTGAAAAGACAAATTAAAATGATTAATTCTGCCTCAACAGCTGAAAACACCTTCTATGTCCTCCTCATTGAAACGGTAGCATGCCTGTGGCTCCTCCCCCTCGCCATCGTTCTCCAGCTGCAGACTCCCAAACGACAATTTGCTACGCAGCAGCGACGACGACACGTTCGCGCCGTTCGAGTTACCCGAACTGAAGGAGGTGACGGCAGCCGGGTTGCCATATGTCAGCGGTTGGCTGTAAGAGCTGCTGCCGGTGTCCGACTCAGTGTCGCTGGTGTCTGTGCCGCTGCTGGTTGAGCCGTCGATCATTTGGACGGGCTGGTTTAGGTTTTTGCTGGGTTTCCCCTGATGACCAAACAAACGCTGCACGGTGCTGGAACGCGGCTGGCCGGCACTCACGAGGTTCCCGTGGTTGCCGTTTGCTATAATCGTTTTGCACTCTGTCGGGGTGGAACAAGGGGCTTGGGTTTGCATCCCGGGACAGTAAGGGTCATTATGGTGGATAGGGGTGGATGTCAGCTGGCTCAGAATGAACGGATCGGTATCGGATCGGTTACGCATGTTGTTGTTATTGTACGGTTTGGTAAAATGCGGCGGCGTGCGGTTGGAGATGATCGGGGAGTAGCTGCCGTAGTGGTTCAGTGGGTGGGATGGCGAAGGGACAGTGGGAGTTTCCACATGGACTGCTCCGGGACGTTTACTAAAAAAATGTCCGCCATCATCCCACCGTGGAGCAGAGCACGCATGGCTCGGACTGTTAGTCACCTCGGCGTGACTGAGCGAGCTTGTACGCTGGTGGAAGCTGCTGATTACCGGGCTAGAGCACTGGCTGCGTGTCCCGGTTCCAAACGGTCGACCAATCGCTATATCTCGTTTTTCTCGACCTTGAAAGATCTCGTCCAACAGCGTGCTGTGGAGCTGGAAGCGTCCGTGAGGGGCGCCTCCATTTGACAGAATGTCGTCACTCACCGGCTTGTGACTCGTGCTAAACTTGTTAGCTTCCTTGTCTAAAAGGCTTCTGGTACCCTGCCGCATCACTCCCTGGTGATTGGTGTGGTAGAACCCGTTCACGGCCCCAAACAGACTCCCGGCTCTACCCCCACTACAACCTGCGTTACCCTCACACCCATAAGACTCATCCTCAGTGCTGTCGTTTGCATTGCTGTGGCCCCTGGGAGCCCGGCTGCTCTTTGTCACGTCACATTCGCTGTCTATGTCGCTACAGTCAATGTAAGGAATAGAAGAGCTGCTGCCTCTGTTTGCCCTGCAGGCTGGACCTTGGTTCAGGAGCTGCTGGCCCGGTGCCGACCCCGTTCCGTTGTGGTTTCGCCGAGTCGGGTCGGAGCTGAGGAGTGTGCTGTCGTGGAAACCATTGATGGGTGGCGCTGTGGCCGGCAGCTCCTCTGAACCATTCGATTTGACTTCCTGAGCCGGTCTGACCGCGTCGGGCTGGTCTGCCAACGGCACCAACGAGGCACTCTAAAATATGCAAAAAAAGCAAAAAGAAAAGCAAGCTGTTATTTTTACGTGGACTCTTGTTTATAACATAGAAGAACATAGAAGATGCTGTTTAATACAAGGGTTCCCAACCCAGATCCTTGAGGAATGCCATCCTGCATGTTTTAGTCGTTTCCCTGCTCCAACACACCTGATTCATCGATTCAATTACAGGCAGTCCTCGACTTACGGGGGTCTCGACTTACGGCAATTCGGTGTTACAAACGCATCTTATTAATAAAAAAATAATAATTAAATAAAAAAAAACAAATAAAAATTTGTGTGTTTAAATGTTCTTGATTTCATGTGTACAGCACTTTGTTGCAGCTGTGGTTGTTTTAAATGGCTTTATAAATAAAATAGCATTATTATTATTATTATTGTTATAATTTTTAAGCCTATTTGCGCAGTTTCCGACAGTTTCCGACAGTTTTCGGCACTGCCGCCGTGTCCACCATTTTGCGGTTAGCTTCGGTTAGCTCCGGCCTCGACAGACGGCTTTGAAGGACTGTGTGCCCGATAAGAGGTTGCCTCATACGGATAAATGGGCTGGAAACACTCTGTAAACTCTGTGGACGTCTCAGGCTCGGAGCAGCAGCCGCCAATCGCTAACCCTGGACACCGAGCTATGTTTTCGACAGTGTCCGCCATTTTGCGGTTAGCTTCAGTTAGCTCCGGCCCAGCAGACAGCGAGCGTGACCGGAGGAGCCACAAGCTAACATGCTAACGCTAGCCACACTGGGACACGGACCCAACGGGCGGCGGAGACGCCTGCTGCAGCCGGGAGCTTGCCTCGATGTCCGCCTGGTAGCCTCAGATGTTGGATGAACACCAAGCTAACATGCTACAGCGTGGAAAAACAGCTGTGCAGTCTTTCTGGAGGGCCGACACCGAGCTAACGGAGGAGCTAAAATGCTAATGCGGCCCCACCGGGGACACGGAGCTGAACGGGCGGCGGAGACCAGCTCACAGTAAGAAATTGTATTTTTTATTTAATTACTGTATGTCTCTAAATGTATTGTACTGTATTTGTTTTTTGATAATTATGTAGCTGTGTTAGGATAGGCAAAGTGCTTGGTAATTTACAGTACCGTACATGTACGTGTATCAGTGGCGGCTGGGGTGTGCTTTCCGACTTACGGCGATTTCGTGTTACGAACGGGGTGTAGGAACGGAACTCGTTCGTAAGTCGAGGACCACCTGTAGTGAGAATGTTTCTTTTAAAATCTGTTTACTCGTCAAAAAGCTCTGGTTAATCACCTGTGATTTATCTAGTTTGCAGCTGGCCTTCTCTAGATCTTTGCTAACATCTTTTAGAAGCGTCTTCAGGAACACAGCAGGAGAAGGCGTGTCGAGGACTCTCATAACTGTGGCCATGTAGCCATCAGACACAATCAGATACAACAGTCGTGGATGCCACGTCACAGAATACCGCTGCCTCAGGATGTCACGCGCAGACATGCTCGAGCTGGACAGGGAGGCTTCGCCTTTCACTGCAGACACTGGCAGCCTGCAAAGTGCACAGACATTGCACATTTATTCTAGATTTACATTTCATTTCCCCATAATTATGGAGGACCAAACTGACATAATAATAAATAAAAGAATAAATATATATCCGACAAAAAAGAATACATATATAAATCAAAGTAGAAATATATATACTACATAATAATAAATAAAAGAATAAATTTCTTACTTTAGGTTAAAATTAAAAGTAAAACAATCAATAGAAAAGACTGGATGAAAGAGATTTAGGGACAAAAAAAAGAAACTGTCAAATTAAACAAATATATAACTACAAGTCAATGGAGTTTACCTGTAAGTGACCAGTGGGTGCAAGGGTAGGAACTGTGCAGGACCAAAGTCAACATTGCAACCAGAGCTTGATAAACTCAGAAGTCCCCCTAGACGAGCCAACATCAGAAGGGAGCCTCTTTTCAATACGCAGGCCAAGAAAAGTCCTCCAGGTGACCAGCAGATACCGCCCACCCAGTATGACCTTGATGAGAAAATATGTTACAATTTAACAAGCGCACAAACATTCTCTTTATCTAACTACAACAGGATACTTGTAATTTGTAGCTACGTCTTGATGAGACATGTTAGAAGTTTAATTTTGGCCATAAAATGTGTAGAAAGTTAACATTTTCTTTCGTTATATACCAGGATATAAACATGTAGCGCCGCGATTGTTCCTTGGTTTCGACTTTCCGCATGTGGTTGTCTGACAAATGCAAAATTACAACATCTCTGCTTAAGTTTATTTTTGCACACTTACCTTATATATTTAGATGGAATATCAGCTGTCTTACTTCCACATCCACCAAGGCCACTTGATATTGTGGTAAAGTTCAGTGTGCTCACAAACAGAATCTGTGTAGCCTGTATTTAAAACCAGGTACAACATGTTTTTTTTTACTGTTTTAACAATCAGAGATTCTGAACTAAACAGATCAAGAAGTTGCAAATGAACTAGAAAGGCCACATTCTCACCTTGGGCTTTCTCTGGTTCAAGGCAACGGCTAACAGTTGACCATCTGGGGAGAAGGCTGGTACCAAGGCCCCTCTTGACTTCACCGGGTGGCAGAGTGGGCTGAGATGAGACATGGAGCATGTCTTGGTAGCCCACTGTATGTTGTAACCAGCAGAACTAAAGGAAAAATGCTCACATTTAAAAAGAATAAGACATAAAACTCAGTGTGGCACTGACTTAGACCTGTCCACTCACCCCAACCTCACATGGCCTTCTTTCCACCGAATTTTAAGAACAGTGATTAGAAGCTGCTTCCCAGATGTGAAAACAAAGCCTGACAAGCAAGCGTCACCCATAACCTAAGACATTGTGAAAAAAGGTTATTATGCTATTAGTTATAACGCCTACATGGTGTTGCTCTCTAAAACCATGTCGTAAATTAAATAATGCACAAATATATATGTAATTTAGTATGTAGACCTCTGTCTTAACAAAGATGGTGTGCTGAGATGCTTCTTTATCTTGTGAAGAAGGTAATACAGTCCCTTCAAGAGGCTGTATATGTACCCAGTGTCCCTTGACAGGGCCATCTCGTAGACCTGTGAAGTCCCGCACATCTGTACACTCCCACAGGAGCACTTGGCCAGTTATGGCTACCAGGAGCACACGCATCCCATCACATGAAACCTGAAGAGACAACTTTGTAGAGTTCTCTGTGAAAAAGCACAGACATATTTAATTTAAAAATTAGTGAGTGACTGACATGCAAAAAATTGAAATGAGTTATTATACTAATGATAGAAGTAAAAAGTAAATTTTAAGTTGAGATTTCACCTTTACATGTTTTGTAACTGACAGGATTGTATTTGATGACTGCTATGCTTATATATGATACCACATTGGTTAAAAATGTAAACAAACTGACCAAAAATTAACCAGCAGATCAGACCTTTTTCAAATTAATTGTCAGATTTAAACATATGCAGTGCAAACCTTTAGTTGAGGATAACATCTGAGCTACTTCAGGGACTGCTGCAGAAGTTTTTAATACATCTTTATCCCTGTTCCACAGAAATAGTTCTCCTGACACCAAAAGTCCACACAGCCACATCCCTGGAAAACGACGACAGTTATGTACAATCCAACACGACAATGTTGTTTTTATTTTGTTTTTAACAAAATAGCCTCACCATTATGGGATGAAGCCATTGTCACCACATTATTCAGCAAATGATGAAGTTTAGGCGTCTTCTTCTTGGTGCGACCAGACACCATGTTGATCTCACTGATCCGTTTATTATCTAACAGAAACACAGACTCCTTCTCCTGAGGAGTAATGGCACAGTTCACTTGTTTTCTCAAAGATGTACCTCTAGTAGGTAATCTAGTGGTTATGTTTCAATAGTTGACACCTCTCACCTGCCCAAGCCAGCAGAATCGTGGCCATGGTTTCTTCCGTTTGATGCTTGATGACGAAATAACCTCCAACTTCAGCTCCATGTTTATTCTCTACCTACTGATGCAAAAAGTATGTGGTTCATACAACAACTAGATAGTCATGCATTCATTAATAAATGTGTAAATAGGCTTTGATAATAAGCTAAATGTACTAATAACATTAATGTTTGCGTTATTAACTGAAGACAGACTTAATAACCTCCCCCAAAAAACAACGAAACATTACTTATCCGCACCGTTTATCATGTAGCATTAGCTTCCTAGCTAAATGTGTATAAAGTGGGGGAATTGTTCCCTAAAAATCCTAACTTGACTATTTAAACAACAGTCGCCATACTCACATGTAAAAATCATTTGAGATTAGGGCAAGCGTGTAAAAGAAGCACTGATATTAAATATTTTATCGTAAAAAAAAAAAACCGTACGCTTCATTTGAAAGAATCATGTCCCATGATCCTCTTGGAGGAAGCTCCCGTTCGTTGCCGTAGAAACGTAACCGGAAGTTGAAAGTTTTTTTTAAAGAACTTTATTAACAATATAAGCAGAACAATGGATCAATGTGGGACTAAAAAAAAGTGTCTCGTCTGCAAACTGACAACTTTTATTTATTTATTTTTCCCAAATCTTTATTTATGACTACTTCAAATACAACAATACAAGATATACACATAAGAACATCGAACATATACAGTATATAAAAAAATAAGAATAAGAAAAGAAGGAAATAATAACAAAATAAAATACAGAGATAAATAAATGCGAGTTACAGAGTTAAATTGTATTTATTACAGATATTTCTTGTTTTTATAGCCTTTTTTGTTATTTAGTCTGAGATTGAGTCAAGATACAGTTTTACATCCATTACAAAGAAATCAAAAAAAGGTTTCCTGTGCATTATTTTACTTTTATGGATGTGGAACTTAAGAAACAAGATCAAATTTATAACAAATGTGAGAGGAGTCTTTCGTTTTGAAATCTAAGATACCAAACAGAACATTTTCAAAATACAGAAGGGAATGTCCTGGTTACAATAACCTGCTTTTACCTTTGTGCCCCTGCTCACACTAAATGGACCTAAAAGTATTAAAAGACAGGTGAACCCTCCCAGAAGAGTTTGATCTGGTGGGTTTCCTGTTCATATTTTTCTCATAGAGCTTTTACTGGATGAAGAATTAAAGTCCTGCAGCATTCATATCGCCTGCCAAGTTTTCAGTTTTAAACTGAATTAATCCAGATTTTTAGATGTTTACGTCAAACCTTTTAAACCACCATACCAGGGCTATTCAACTGACAGGACCAAATCAAGCCCACGGATGGGTTCATTTTTAAATAAAACTAGATTTTAAAAACAAAACTTACTAAATGACAATAACTGCTGGGTGTCCAGCCTCTGTGCTCTTGGCTTTCAGTAACTGTGCCCCCCTGAACAATTTAGTTGTGTTTGGGTAAAGACACCCACACTTAGTTTTTAACTCATTAACTGTAAACATGACAGATTTTTTAATTTTGGCCATTTTTGTGCTTTCTATTGCTTCTTAGCTGTGGTGACCATCTTGAATTGTGCTAACTCGGAGTTAATTAGTTGTAAAGGTTCTTCCTAGAGTTTTGATGCAATCTGTGCAGTCGAGATTATTTGCTAACACAGACTATAATAGTTAACGCCAATGTTTTTAAGACTGGTCTGTAGTAGGTCTTTAAATTGGATGTCGGTCTCAGCTACTAGCACACCAATTTTTAGCACAATATCTTTAACATTGACTATAGTGTACTGTAATTAGTGCTGGGCGATATGGAAAAAAATCATATATCACGATATGGACTTTTTTATATCACAAAAACGATGTATATCACGATATACCACAATTAATTTAGTATGTTTTCAGTTATTCTTTGAAAAATATCACAAACTCATTTTTTGGATTCTGATGTGTTCTTATTCGTGGTTCTTCTTCAGGTGATAGAATAGGTTGGTTGTGTTGGCGTCGGGCGAGGGAACGAAGAT
>JARVJN010000905.1:21676954-21689111 GCA_031763805.1 Argolebias nigripinnis
CTGTCTAAATAACATCACTACATTTTCATTTCTGGATCATCATGGTGTGCAGTGGTTTCAGCTGTAATAATCAAAATAAAACAATATTTGATATTCACCCTATTATAAGTGTAATCATAAATATTTGCTAATTTAAGCTTGTTCGACCTTTTCATCCTGGAGACAGAACCGGTCCGACCCGGAGGCCTGCACTCGCAGAAGCAGATTAAAAAACAAACAAATAAATAAAAAAATCTATAATGCTCCATTATTTGATTCATTAATTTATAGAATTTATAAAACATTAAGTGCATGTTTGCTAACATTGATAGAGAGAGCGAGAGAAACTGAAAATATCTAAATCCATTCAGCCAGTTTTTTTTTTTTTTTGCATATTTAGATAATGTTATCAAGTTTTTTGTGAAAATTTCTGCTACTTTGAGCAGCCACCCTGCTTGTGAGTGCTTGTCTTTGAAGTTGTCCATCCTTCTTTGTGGTTCCTACAGGGAACGGTGCTGAGCTATGACCAGTCTGAAGAGTGGACCGCTACGCTTGCAGCCAGCCAGAGCACGCTGGTGTAGAGATGGGAAAACGCTGCAGCTGAGCAGGTGACATTATGTCAGACAACATCCATCCATTCATCATGGTTACATCCATCCACCCATCCATGCATCCATCCACCCACTCATGCATACATCCATCATGGTTACATCCATCCACCCATCCATGCATCCATCCACCCATCCATGCATCCACACCCACCCATCCATGCATCCATCCACCCATCCATCCATGCATCCACACCCACCCATCCATGCATCCATCCATCCATCCATCCATCCATCCATCATGGTTACATCCATCCACCCACCCATGCATACATGTTTTTTCTATTTTAAATGTATTAATAAAAACATAAATTCAACCTTTACAACCTTTTACGGCTCCTTTCACATTTTGTTCTGGTTCAACTTTTTTCAGCTTCCTTCTGCAAATTTAAACTTTTTCCAGTTACTTTCTTTTTAGCTGTTTTGCACCGTTTTCTGATAAGTTCTTCTAACTAAAACATTTTTTTTTTCTAATATCGTTTTGCTAATTTCAGCTTCCTATGCTTCTTTCAGCTTACATTATTTCTGCAAGTTTCAGCTTTTTCTGCTATGTCAGCTACTATTTATTGTCAACTGTTTTATGGTAATTTGAACTTTTTCAGCTGATTCCACATTTTTGCACTCATTTCAACTTGTTTCAGCCTATTTCAGAACAAAATTGCTCTCTCCACTTCCTTCTGGTAATTAAGCTTCTTTCTGCTTTTTTAGCAACTTTTCAGATGGTTTTGTTTTGCTACTTTCAGCTTTTTATGGATGATTTCCATTTTTTGTGCTCATTTCTGCTTCTTCTGCATAGTTGGGCAAACATTTTCCTTCTGCTTTCTTCTGCTAATTTAAGCTTGTTTTACCTTTTCAGCTACATTTGTAGCATTTTTAGCTAATTTCAGCTGTTTTCAGAAAAAAATCGAAATTTCTGTGGTATTTTCTGCTACTTACAGCCTAATTAATTTATTTCTGCTAATTTTGGCTCATATACTCCTTTCAGCTTATTTCTGCTAGTTTTAGCTTTTTGTCAATTTCAGTTACTATTTAGCTGTTCATGCTAATTTCAGCTTCTTCACCTAATTCCACATTTGTTTAGCTCATTTTAGCTCTTTCTGCTTCCTTCTGGCAGTTTAAGTTTCTTTCTGACTGCTAGCTACCTTTCAGCGGTTTTCTTTTCTAATGTCAGCTTTTTTATGCTTCAATTTATTTATTTTTTACTAATTTCTGCTTATTTAAACCTAATTCAGCAAATATTATTTTTTGTTTGTTTGTTTTTTTTTCTGCTAATATTAGGTTTGTCCTTCAATTTCAGCTACATTTCAGCATGTTTTAGCTAACTTAATATGTTTTTTCAGCAAGGTCTTCTGGGTCAATCATTCACACTGCATTTTCGCAAGAAATGCAATGTCTCTAGTTATGTATAAAGGAGAAAGGTTCTTCTATCTAATATCTAAAAACTGCAGCTTCCAGACATCTGAACAAGGTTTTGCCACGTCTTTACCTGAAGTCTGGCTAAAATCTGAGGGGCCACAGCAGTTTAATGGTCAATGGCAATCGTTCGGGCATGCACGCACACATCACACCAGCAGTTTTCAACATCAACATTTAAATCTGCACACAAGCTTCCAGGTTCAAGCAGACATATTGTAGATGAGGCATGCTGTAAAACAGATTATTGCACGTGCTTCGTGAAAATCAAAACCAGCTAGCTAAAATGCACCTTTTAATGGAATATTTTCCGAGCATGCTAACGTAGCAAAGTCAGCCTGTGTGTGTGTGTGTCCACCGTGTTAGGGCAAGGGGAAGGCCTCGCTAATTCTTCACAGCGAGTTATCCACTCAAGAAACTGCAGCTATTATCGGCTTTAGCTTCATTTTATTAAATTACTCACCGCGGCCCTGTTGTGCGTTAATGGGCTAATTTGTACCGACGCCGAGCGAGGATACAATCAATGATATGGTTTTATAAGGAGGCCTAATCAGATAACAACTTTGTTTTAGCCGCTAATTAGAAGCAGGAGTCGAGTTGGAACTAAAGACTTGGACCTTTCTCAGCCTTCTCCCTGGGACTCCGTGGGAACAAAGGTCAAAGGTCAATTTCAAAATTAGTTAGGCTTGACGGGCTGCCACTGACCTGCACAGGTGCTCCCACTTCCCCCGCTGCTCCACACTTCCTTCTGTCGCTACCCCGCCGCCCAGAGGTCACAGACGTCTCCCAAACCCCACCTCCCCTCTTCCCTGCACCCCAGGACCAGTCTGGATCCATTAGCGGAACCAGGACAAACACCAGGCCTGCTGAGAGGACCGACGACCACCATTGGGACGGATGCAAAGCATATTCAGCAGAAGATGTTGTCTCACCTTGGAGCGCAGCTGCAGTGAACTATTGTTTTCTAAAGTGTTGCAATACAAACGGAACAAACTACCGGTACTTTCCACATGTGTTGGGATGTAATTATAAAATTTGCTTATCTATATATTTTTAATAAACAACATAAAAACAAACATTTTAGCTCCTTTACTGCTGTCGTTTGTACTCAGTTTGGTTTTGTTTTGGTGGGGGAGCTGATTGTTGCTAGCACGTCTGACCAAAAGAGAAGCTATAGTTCGTTGTTTTTGAGCCCCGCCGTTGTGCGGCCTCCCGCTGCTCAGCCTGCCATGTGTAATTAAACATTTGGCCTCCACAATTACTCTGCAGTGTACACATGCCAGTGTTGGGCATCGGATAATATGCATTTCAAAGAGCAACCAATTCCCTCAAAACTGCTGAACTGACAGCAGAAAGGAAGGGGGGGGGGGATCCTTTTGGGTGGGACACAAGGGGTTGGAGGGGAAAAGAGGAGGAAGGAAGGAGGTGAAGAAGTGGAGGTCCGCAGGGATGGACTGATTGGATGATAAATTAATTTTGAAGTAGAAGCTGAAAGTGAACCAGGTGTTTGTTGTTTAGCATTTCTTTGGTTAGGAAAACATACAAACAATTGTGGGAGTTTTCTTTGTCCCCGTGTAGTAAAAAGAGGGAAAATGATTTGGTAATCCTTAGTTCAAAAGTACTGTATCTAACCTGCACCAGATAACAGCCAAAGTATTAATTTCATATCTGGATGATTGAACACTACACATGGCGTGCAAATTAAAAACCTAGCATATTGTGAAGGACTGATTTCCATGTCAAAGTTTCAAACCAAGATAATAATTTGTTGAAAATGACAAAGTTACAGCCGTTTTTGTTGAACTTTAAGAATACTGTTATGATCTTAAAGAACTGGGATTCCAAACTCAGCAAAAGTACCAGTATTGTGGATGACAAATAGTTACCACCACACCAATTATAGTCATTTACTTATGTGTCGATTTTTGTTTATTAGCTGTGGTGGTCATCTTGAGTTGGACTACTACTTGTATAGGATTATCCAATAATACCTTCCCAAGATACCATTAAAATTCATCCAGCGGTTCATGAGATATTTAGGTGATGGACGCAAGAAGGTAGGGTGTCCTTTGGCAGCAGACAGTAATGACAGAATAGTGTTGTATGGGATTCAAACTCTAGCGTCTTGGTTGAAAATTTGCCGTTAACCCATCATCATGCCCTTCCAATTGCCTATTCATCCATCCATCCATCCATCTATCCATGTCACAGTCACTTACCCAAGATAAGGTTGTTGAAGCTGAAAATCAAAAGGAAAAACTTCAATATCCTTCTCTCCAGCTCATGATGAGAGATCCAAAAGTGAGGATATATTGTCCCGCCACTGTGTTTCATGTCTATCCTGAGTGTTTGTCCAAGATAGAGAAGCTTGAAACTACTCAAAGGGGAGGAAGCCAGGAAGCATCCCAATCAGATGCACAAACTACCTCAGTTTACTTCTTTCAATAGTGAGGAGCTCCTTGCATCATCTGTAAGTGTGGTAAATTACTGGGGTCAGCCTGTTGGAGACTAGTTGGTGACTCAAATAGTGGGAAACAGTTTTCTCCCATTAGAGCTCTGATTTACGAGCCAAAATAAAACCCAAGCACTATGGAGAAACCTACCATCTCTGATCTGTAAAAAAAAAAAAAAAAAAAAATTATATATATATATATATATGTATATATAATGTGTATATGTGTGTATGTATACGTACATGTATATTGAGTAATTCATTAAAAGTTAGATATATCTCTAAGATAAATTGTCAAAAAAGTGTTTTCTATCTTCATTCTGACTTTCCTACTTATGCTACAACCCATCTATATAAACTTAAGGCTCTTTCACAAGATGCATCAGTCTGGAACTGAGACATGTTCTGTCTGCCTCTATCCATCCAAGTTCAAGTCCTTTTTATTGTCATTCACATAACATATGGTACATGAGGTGGAATAAAATTGTGTACTCAGGGTCCCATTTACACCCAAAAAAGCAAAACTATAAAGCATAAAAAGAAACTGTATTTAAGGATCTAATTATACAATATACATTCAGAGCATACACCGAGGTGGAGGGAAGTCTGAGATTGTCATCATTGTATGTTTTATTACTGTCATTATTAGAACATTATTTATGCAGGTTAGTTCCCATTGAGCCTCGAAGACTCATTTACAAGAGCGGCCTGACTACATACAACATACAGGCAGATGAGAAAACGAGAACACGAGGATAGAGGACATAAAAAAATAAAGTCTCACACCATTTCCTGGCTGGAAAATAGTATGAAAGATGAAAAAAAGAAGACCTTGCAACATAAAGCTGCAACATGACATCATAATACATTTATGCATAGAGGTCAACAAAGCCGGTGAGATATCCAAAATCACTCCAGAGTTCCAAAGTTCGGATAAGATGGTACAGTGTCTATCAGCATTCTTGGTTCTGATAAGGCCACAGATGTCCTCGGGGGGAGGGGGGACAGGCAGAGCTTCTAGTTACGTATCATTCAGGAGCAATTTGAGATAAGTTGGCCTTTCCAAGGCCAGCGGGGGAACAAATTCAGATGAACAATTGGTTTGGGCCACCAGACTCTGGTTTTTGTCTGCCTTCAAGTTCTGCTGGTACACTCAATGGTAAATCCAAACAGCCAGCTTAGTGGACATCCTGCCCAGTCCGTGCTCAATTGAGCATGCTCAAGATAGAATCCTTCATGCTGATAAGTTCCAGGAGTCACAAGTTGCCTACAATTCTCCAAAATCGCATCTAGATTGAGGTTGAGCTCATTAGGCATACGAGTCTGAGAGCTCAAGACACAAATTAATCCTTCACATAAAGCTAGCAGCTTTACCATGGCCGAAACTGCTGCTGACGTCTCATTAATTTGTCGATATCCAAGGTATCCTCCAATTCCAAAAAGCAGAAACCCTGTTATTTTGAATCCAATAATGTACACATCTTCTACGTCCTCCACAGACAGAACAGATATGCATACCTTCTTCCACTCATTCCAGGAATCCATGACATAACCAGTTGCAAGTGTCCGTTCAGGGCATGAGGGCTCTCCAGCACCCTGTTGTATGGTGGAAAATGATTTATCAATTGCACTGAGGGACGAGCTAACCGAATCCATAATAATTTCCAATTCAGAAGATGTGTAAAGAAATGCTCTGAAGTTGACAGGACAAGAGAGCATAAAGCAGGAGGGAGGGAAGGAGGGTAAGAGCTACACATGAGATACACCCAGGTTGAACAGTGGGCAGCTTTGTAAGCACCTGGGGAGAAATTAGGGATTAAGTGTCGTTCAAGGACACCACGACATGTGGGAATGGCGGGGAGCCGAACCGCTTTCTGGTCCCAAGTCGGCTGCCCTACCTCAACCCAATCTCGCCCCTCAGTGTCATTACAGACGGCCCTCTTCTGGTGGGACTCTGTGCCACCGAGCAAGGTAGTAACAAATCTGTGCCAGCCAATCCATCCATCCAAAATAAATAATACACTGCTGCAGCTAAGTAATGTGATGAACTGGTGAGGTTACTTTGCCACTGCTCGATTAAATAACACCAACCAGGTTTATTATCAAGGGAATACCAACGATGACACACAGCCACAAAGAGGATTATCATAGTGAATTAATTCATCCTGTTTTGTAAAAGACATGAGAGAGATGTCCAACATGTGTTTAATGTGCAACACTCTACATCAATGCAGCTGAGTTCTGCTCAACACCTCTAATGAAACTGCTCTGCCCGCTTCATTTCTGAAAACTCACATCTGAGCAGGAAGTGGTCAGATTCATCTGTGGTTTATGGATGACAAGAGCGAGGACTAATCTGTGTGGCCATTTCACAGAATGGTCTTATGAAAGAGCATTAAGACTCTGGGCCATCTTAACATCAAAACCATCTTTGAGCTGCCACAAGCCTACTGTTTACCTCCTTGACAGTAATGAAATTCTCACACAACCATCATCTGACAGCAGTATTCCTTCACAATTTATGCAAGCACATGTATTAACATTTGACATTGGCTGTTCACGGGTGAAAAGGTTCCAAATTGCAACCTGCCGTTAAAGGAAGTAAATAACAAAACAACCAGCTGCTCTCCTTCCTGTGCGATGCTTTAAGATGTTTACCAGAAACTGAAAGCGCAGCTCGGAAGCAGTGACTTGAACTTGTAGTGATGAAAGGAGAAAGTGTGGAGAGGATGAACAAGCAAAACAACAGGAGAAATAAAACTTTCATAGAAGCCACTTCAGAATAGACCCCGAAAGCTTTCCCTGCTGATGCAAAACAAGGTGTGCTGTAAATAAAACACAACAGCAACAACATGCCAGTAATATACTTCCATGATAAATCTGGAAACATAAAACATGTACAAAGTACCTTATTATCTTCTGGCAGTAGAAATTGGTGTTCAGAACAATCAAAATGGCATCTACTAAAAAATACATTTAGATTAGTTTTGTGCTAAAAAATAATTTTACTTAATGGTAAAAATATGTGCAAGTTTAAGTTGCATTCTTTGAAGGAATACATATCACCCACCATCTTGAATGATAAAGTTTTAAACAATCTTGTGTGATCTGTTAGCACTTGTATGCTTTGGGGATGATTCTCAAATTCTATCACTCATAGACTCATTGGGGAGTTTATTAAATACTCCTATTTAATTGCTTGTTAACATAAATTGTCAATCAGCCAAGCATATGGTAGCAATTCATTGAATTTAGGCATCTACACTTGGTGAAGAGGGTACACTCAAAACAGGCATTAGAACATAGCAGAGGATGAAGGGGCTTTAAACGTGGCATGGTTGTTTGTGCTAGATGGGTTGGTCAGAGTATTTCAAGAAGTGAGCTACTAGATCGTCAAACGCAAGTATATCAAGGGTTTAGAGATAATGGTCCGTAAAAGGAAAGAAAAAGCTCTATTAATGTCAGAAGTCAGGGGAGAATGGGTAGGGTGGTTCAAGATGACAGAAGGGCAACAATAGCTGAAACAATCACCCATTCCAACTGAGATTGCAGAAAACCCTCTGAACACACAACATGTCCAACCATAAAGCAGATAGCCTACAGCAGCAGAAGACCAGACGGAGTGCTACTCCCTGTCAGTTAAGGACAGAGAACTGAGGCTACAGTTTGTACAGACTCACACAAATTGAATAATAACAAATTGGAACAACTTGGTGTGGTCAGACAAGTCTGGATTCACTGAACTCCAGTGTCCTCCACAAGCAACAGATCTCAGTCCAATCCGGCACATTTGGGTTGTGATGGAATGAGAGACTGACATCTGGATGTACAGATAACATATCTGCAGCAACTGCGTGATGCCATCATGTCCACATGGACAAAATATCTTAGGGTTGTTTCCAACACTTTGAATCTATACCATGTAGAATTAAAGCACTTCTGAGGGCAAAAGGGGATCCAACTCAGAACTAAATGGCTTGTAAGTGGACTGTACTTACAGTATATAGCACCGTTCTACTTTGTATCTACCGGTAATCAAAATACTCAAAGCTCTTTACATTACAATCTATGTGCTCATTTACCTCCACACACATTTGTACAACATTCTACAAAATCTCTACAAAAATACAGGTAATCTGACTCTGTAGACTAATCAGAGCTTTAGATCACATTCATACACCAATGGGGCACACATCAGAGAAAATGAGGGGTTCAGTGTCTTGGCCAAGGACACTTCAACATATGACTGCTAGTTGAATTGGAACCCCCAACTCTTCCATTGGAGGATGACTGCTCTAATCAATCAGTCACAGTTGCCCCTAGAAAACTAGTTAAACATATCTCAAAGTAGATGTGTACTTTAGCTAAATATCTATAAAAGAGAATGCTGGCTGTTTTTCTTTTATTCCAAAAGTTTATCAATGTAGCTGTACATTCAATAACTTTCTTAGAGGGTTATTTTCACTCACATGATTGGCAAACAAACATACAGACAATGGAACAAATTACAGTGATAATGAGTCCAAACAACTGCTTACAGCAACAGCAGAGGTACAATGGCCTCTGTTTCAGTGCCAGGTTCAACAAAACACTTAAAAGTTGCAATCGAACAGTAAAGGAGGTTTTCACATCTGGATTCTAAACAGTTTTTTTTCTCCTTAGGTGTAAACAGCAACAACCATGACCTATCTCCATGTTGCTGGTGCACACTATTCTGCTCCACGTAACCATGTGGCAGCTTCCCAGAGACTTTAAAGCTCCATGTTGAAATGACAAATCAGCAGCTCAGGTACTGAGAGAACCGAGACAAATACGACACCCTAAATGCAAACACTATCACAACTTTGGGAGTGTACACGAGCATCCAGCTGTCACTCAGTCTTGAAATATCAACACCTCTCGGAAAATAAACCTTTCTATTCTCTTTCCGTTTGCTAGCACACATGGGTCTGCCACTTCTTGCCTATTGATAAGCCGTAACAAAAGTCGGTGAATGAATGCTATAAATTGAGGCAAGGGGAAAGACGGAGGACTTTGACAAAGTGTGTGCACACCACTCTCTTTTCCCCTGTATGTGTGTTAGGCTAAGCTCCCCATCACTCAGAAAGAAGGGAAAAAAACAGCACACAAGCACTCATCCTCCAGAGTCCCCCTACAACAATGTGGATTTTAAAAGAAGAAACCTCTGCCAGACCCTTGTCAGCAGTGAAAGCTACCAACATGTTGCTGAGACGCTGGCAGCACCACCTGCTTGTGGGGCCCTAGCATCCCCCTCCTTAGCCTCTTGTGATCCATAGGGGTGCCTGTGTCCATGTCCCTCTATTGTAACGTGGACTAGAGGGGGGTATTGTGAACCTTGTCAACGGCTCTGCCATCCCCATGCCAGCTGGCCGGGTGTGAGTGGTGAAGGGGGCGAGGAGGGCGCAAACAATGCAACAATCTCTTCACAATAGGCAGCCGTGGAAAGGGGGCATTGTTCTACCATCAGTGGTCATGCCAGCTTCCTCGTGCCGATGGCTCACAAAGGCAGCGACTCGTTAAAGTGGGCTAACTCTGGTGAAATTCTACCCTGAAGATGGAGAGCAAGGTGTGCTTTCTTTTCCATCAACATGGTTCTCATTTCCCTCCCTTTCTTCTGCTAAACTCCTACAGACATCCCTGCAGCCAGTCTATTTTTTTAAATCAAAGAAAAGGAAGAGGTGGAGTAGCTTTGAGGGGAAAAAAAGTCTGGATTTCATCTGAGATTGAGAAATCCACCCATCACGATTGGATCCAACTGAATGAGGCAGGCCTGGGTAACACGCTCTGACACGGCCTTTCTTTTCCTCTAACGCCCCAACCATGTGGTCGCGGGGCCCTGCCAGGAAAGCATGTCACAGCTCATCACAGTTGCAAATGAATATTCATGCAGAGGAGGGCGGTTGTGTGCTAAGTATTTACGTGTGTGCCCAGATTTAGTGTGACACCGATAGAAAAAATGTGAGTGAATTGACTGTAGGTGTGAGTACAAGATTTGAAAGATTTGTTTAGGGGGGGATTTCTTCTTAAAAGTGGATTTTGAGGATGCAGCCGCAGGCCTGCCTACCAGCACGGCCACTGCTTGTAACAGTGGCGCCGCTCCCAGTGGTTCGCCGGCCAAACACAGCCTGAGTAGGAGTCGGCATTGGCTGGAATGCGATGTCTCACACGCTGCCTGAGCACGCACACATGCATGCACACGCACCGGGGCTGCCAGAACTCCACAGATGTCCTGGCTGTTGCTGCGTGAGAGTCAGCACAGGCCGAGCTCTTTGATGGCGAGGTCTGGTGCGAGGTTTGGGGGGCTGCAAGGATTGAAATGCAAGGCAGGTGCAGTGTCACATTAAGCTTCCAGGACATTCTGATGCCCAGATTGGCCCCTGACCTCCTCAGACAACAGCAGGCCTGCTGCGCTGAGTCCTAGAGGGTGACTCAGTAAGAATCCAATAAAATAAAAACTTTCATTTTGACAGTCTACTACATCTTTTGGACATGTTCTCTCGAAAAATTGTTTCAAAGATGTGATATCAAACGACAACTCTGATTTCGCTGAACTAGTTGTTCCCACAGTGACTAGATTAGCATTGTGGGTAGCAGAAAGAGTGCAAGCATGACTGTATGAGGTGACACTTCTAACAAGATAACTTTCTGGAATTGTTAATGTTCTTTCAGCAGCACTCCAAGGAACAATTGGATAATTTTATGCAAGCGAGGAAAACATTTTTGGGTGAAACTTCTGTTGTTTTTTTTATTTGAAAAATTAAGTTACACATTTTGGAGTACTTTTTGATAGAGAGAAACACTAGTACATAGAACATTTTTGTTGCTGTTGTTTTAACCAGATTATTAACTCGTTAAAAATACTCAAAATAATGGCTAAAGTATGTAATTTCCTACAACATGCACTTTTAGGTTAAAGGATTTTTTAGAGTCATCATGATAAAAAGAGTGTTTAAGTCCCAGTAATGTATTGGTATAAAAAGCAGTTTGACCTTTTCAGGACCTTTTGGATATCACACTTATTTTTCTACACTGAGCCTTTGTTTGGATTATGTTTTGTTTTGAGTGGGACAACTGTGAGGCTTTTTATGCATCCCTCTGAAAAAGTATTTTCTGCAATGGAACATCTGACTTCAGTCTACAAATTATTCCGTATGTTAGTCAATTTTTTTATATCACATTATTTTCATTGTGAATTAATTTGCCAAAGATAATCATATACCAGATATTTGATATGTTACCATTGTAGCCAATGTTTATTGAAAGTGGGTAATCTTGTAATTGTCTGTGTGTGTTTGTTAGCAAAATATCTTGGCTGAGAGCCATGCAACACATACTGGACGTCTTTGTTTAAGACTTTGGCACTAGATGTTGGAGTCAAGCCTGAGTGTTGGCAACATTTCTCATGATCGACGGAACAAATTTCAATTAAACACTCCGAAGGTAATCACTGAATGTACAGCTTTTTAACTACTGGGGTCATTCTGATTCAAAATGGCCACCGTAGCAAAACAAAGTACGGCTGCAAGCAGGGGCAATTCTAGAATCTACCCTTTAGGGGTGCCTTATCTTCCAGTGCTGACAATGGCTCTTGGCTTGAACAACGTGTTGGCCATTGGCATCAGAAACATTTTTAATGTGTGTGTGTGTGGGGGGGGGGGGGGGGGGGGGGGACCGGGGTGGGGAG
>JARVJN010000905.1:22417296-22427415 GCA_031763805.1 Argolebias nigripinnis
GAGAGAAACGCAATTTCAATCCTGTGTATGTCCTGTACATATTGCAGTTCTGACAATAAAGTTGACTTTGACTTATTACAGTAGTAAGCCAGAGAGTTACCGGATACAAGACGGATTTTAGCAAACAATTACCGGAATGTACCCTGTCAAAATAAGAGTGTTCCCAGATCCTGTAGGATCCCTGTAGGTTCTGGCTGAAATTAAGCCCTGCACATAACATTGCTAAAGTAGGATTCTTTTTTTAGCCAAATCAAGTTTAACTTATTTCCATTTACTTTTCATTTTACAGTACCGGTATATGCTTTTTTTAATGCTCATCTACTGTTTTCATCATTCTTTGTTTAAAACAGGTGTCGCTTGTAAATGAGTCCTTGAGGCTCATTGAGTCAAATGTGGCATATTACATCATTGGCAGATAACTAGATTTATCTCATTACTAATAATGTCCAACATTAGAAGTGACTACTGTAGTTATAAAGTAGACCAGTTTCCTTCGTCCATGGGAAAGATTTCCCTACAGTCTATCTGATTGTGATTGGCCAAATGACTTGCGTTCCACCAAAGATGTTCTTTTGTAGACAGAAACCTTATTGTTTCTTAAGATGTTCTTTTGTAGACAGAAACCTTATTGTTTCTTAAAGTCCAGTCAATGGGAAATGACAACACCTAACACACCTCTAAGAAAACTCTTTGGATCTAGATGATTCATGTAAATTACATATTTTTTTGAAATGGGCAAATTTCATAGAAAAGCCACGAGTTTGCAGGTATGCTACTTGTAGGTATGGCTATAGGCATATAGGAAATTAAATATTGTTCATACATGTTGGTTGATTTAATGCAGCACTTTTGCAAATGTTCAAAATATAATTGCAGCTCTAGAGTGGAAAACCTGCAGCATCTGACCCTGTTATTTTACGTTCATGACATGCTAAGTTTATACTGATTGATTTTGTTAACCAGTAGAAAATCAAATACTTTCTATGTCAAACCAACATAAATTCAGCAAGAAAAACAGCAAAGCACAGCTAATTCAAACACAAACTGGCTCTAAATCAAGTCTGCATGCAACATGCTGGTATCATTTATCATTAAATTTAAAAAAGGACATTTCTTTTTAAATGTTCCAAAATTAAGCTTTTACCTAATATAGCACTCAAACAAAAATGGAACAGCTAATTATGTACTTATACCTATTGATAATGAATGTAAATAAAAATTAGGTTAAGTACATCGTTCCCTAACTATAAGGAGAAAAAAACCCCACCTTAAATATGTAAAGCGGCATTAATATTAATGAGTTACCATTAAAAGATTGTGTACTGCTGTCAAGGGATGTGTATTTTTGCACTTACCATGCTCCAAAATTTTACTAGATTAATGTATTTTTGCACTGCTTTAAAAAAACGTTATTTGTGAATGATTTTAACATGTTCCACAAATCTTGCTCTGTGTAATAACCAGTCTTCATGTGACCGGTCAGTAATGGGGACAGCAAGGACATTTTTATTATCCTCAAGGTTTGATTAATGTGATTATTGTGACATGGTTCCAGAGAGTCCTTGGAAACTGATACCTCATCGCTTGACGGGGCGGGGAGGGGCTGGGTGCTGGATGTTTCCTACAAAACTAACTTTTTCAGTTTGGGAAGGCAGAAAGGGTTAGAACCCCAGACATGTGAAGGCATTGATAAATGTTTACTTGTAAATACATTGCTCTGTGATTGCTGGCTGTTCTCCAAAGGTTTGTAATAAATCTGATGAAGCCTACACCTGGTTGTTTGGGGAATCCCTTTTTTCCATGACAACTGCACTCATTGATAAGCTTATATCGTTACTAAAATATTAAAACCAAAAATTTGGAGCTGTTTTAGTGCAAATATTTCACAATTAAACAAAAACACTTAAATTGAGCATGCATCAAGGTACTTAAATTAATAGATTTTTTTGTGTACTTTGTCATATTGTTGTCAAAAATGTGTGTTTGAATTTAGCTAAGAAAGCAAAACAATGTTTAATACATGTGCTTAAAAAAAGAAGAAAGAAGTGTTTTAAGGGTGTGGCTGAGTGTGCGTGTTTATATTACTTACAGTAGGCCTCTCTCTGGACTGCTGCGCCACACTGAGGGGGTGGTGATCCACACCTGGGAGGGCAAACAACCATGTTAAATATTAACCAACAGGAAGCAATGGCTAGCAGGACACACATGCACACATAAAACTGCACTCACATAATGAATAGACAGCAACAAAATAAAAGGGGCAAATAAAATTGGCATACAAATTTCACTGTGTTTTTATAAAGACAAAGAGGTGAACCACACTGCAGTCACACTAAGTTCAGTGCTTTAGATTTTAAATACCAAAAGTTAACAAACAAAAGCAACACTAAGCAGATTAGAACATGATGTGAAGCAAAGCATGAGTGAGTCCTCCACTTTTCACCAACAAAATGACATTTTTTTGTCAAACGGATTAGCAGCATGTGATGTTTGCCAGCTACAATGCATTTGCTTGATTCCTCAATGAGCCACAAATAAAGAGAGATCAACAAGTTTTAAATCCAAACCTTCTATTAAAAAAATGATTACGCTTTATTCATCATAAAATCTATTACAGAAGAACTGGATTGAGTTTTTGGGTCATAATCTCTCTCTATTCTAGGCGCAGATACCTGGTGAAAAATGTTCACCTGGGGCCTTGCGTCTAACAGAGACATGAAGTGGAGCAGGCCTAGGGTGCCTGGCCGCCACTTTGGCTCCACTTTTTCGAGACGGAGAGCAACTTTGGAGGGCCGACACCTTACTCTGGTCAGCCCTCCTCGCGCCCACTAGCAAAGGGGGAGAGACAGGGTTATACCAACATACAAACCTGCTTTTAGAACTACTGCAATTTCAGTTCTGCCTGAAAACGTTAATACAGAACAGGAACCTTTTTTCTTCATTTTCTCCTCCGTTGGTGGATAGTGGATGAGCATTTTGCGTGACACTTTACAATCAGCAGTGCCAGGATGGCCTCGTCCTTTGGCGGGGCCCCGTTTCGCAGGTCGGTCCGCCACGACACGTGTTCTGGTAAAACTCTTGGCCAGAGGAAGGGCTTCGATCTGCTCAGTCATGATACTTTTATCCTCATCTGTAGCTGAGAGGGTAAAAGAGAGGACCAAATATCCATACAACAAAGGAACTAGCTTAAACTGAGACACATTTATTGGAAATAAGCTTTCCGGTACTAATTAATTTTGAAACGTCTATGAGTTTTAGGTACCTTGTGAGTCCATCCAGCCACTGTCTGTATCAAGGATGGACACATCTACAGTGGTTTCATCGTTAGCAGTCTGTTGTGTTGACTCCAGAACAATCACTGGTTCTTCCTCTTTAGCCGCATCCTTTTCTTCCACCATTTCCTTTTCCTTCCTCTTATCTCCTTCTCCTGAATCTGCTTCTTCATATTTCTTCCCCCTTGTCTGGTCTTCCTGTACATCTTCAGCTTTCATCGTGTCCATGTCTATGCTTTTTTCTTTTTTATCCACCTCCATGTCTTCAGCTTCAGCGCCATCTCCTGTCTGACGTGGCAGGTCATGGTCAGAACATGGAGACAGGTGTGAACTGTCTGTTGCAGGCTCCCATTCGTCACTGTTTATAGCACTATGACTCCATTCTTCAGCTCCAGACACAGGATCATCGTCCAGCATCTGATCACCTACCATCAGCCTCACTTGTTCTTTTTTCAGCTCTTTGGTTAGACTTTTATCTGGTTTATCTGCCTGGAGGTGCAGAGGTTTCCCTGGTTCTTCCATTATCTCTTGAGGTTCTTCGGCCATCTCTATATCATCCTCTTCCTCAACTTCTTCTACTTGCGACTGAGGTATTATAATGATTGGTGAAGATAATTGCAATTTAGGTAGGTCTTTTGTCAAAGTCAGTTCTTGAGGCTGGAACTTAGCATCTAGGGGCTTTTCTGTGCCTGAAGTCTGTTCAGTGTTTGAGGTCTCTTTTGTTTCCACTCCTTCTAATTTTGTAGGCTTTGCATGCTCTAGAATCTTACAATCTTCTTTTTCCTCCATACTATATTGTAACACCTGAGATGATGTTGAAGGGTTGCCTATGTTAATCATTTCAATGTTAGTCATTTCTTGTTTATTGTCTTTTTCTTCTTGAACTTTTAAATCAAGACCAATCATCTCTTTGTCTAAACCTGGACTCTTTTCAAGGCCCTCGGAATCAGAAGTCTTCTCCGTTACATCTTTTTTCATTTCCCTTTCTCCAGAGACTTGGTTTTCTGAATGAACTTCGGATGGGGATATGCTGGTTGGGGACTTCAGGGTAAAGGGTGTGAGAGGCACTTTACTTCCAGTTTCTGTTGGAGTAAAAGTAAATGACTTGTCGGGTGGGATGGGAGAAGCTTCTCTAGAGGGGTCTTTTTCAATGTCAACCTCAGGGATTGCTTGGATTTTTATGTCCCCAGGCAGGCCAGTCTCAAGACGAAATTCAGTGAGTCTGTCTCTCGAAGTCGTCATTGGAATTCGTAGGCGATCAGGTTTCATACCAGTTGTCACAGCTTTTTCAAGAATCAGGTTGGTCTTTATAGGTGAATCTTTCTTGTCTGAAACGTTTTTTTGAGAAATATTTGTGGCACATTCCTTTTGATCTATTTGCTGCTGCGTACCTTTCTCTTCTAAGACTCCAAGATCTGTCTCTACTTCACACAGCAAGGAGGGGAAACACTGGTGCAAAGAGTCCCCAGTACTAGGTAGATCAGCAGGAGAAGGCATTGGTGCTGAACACTCACTGAACACACAGTAGCCAAGTTCCTCTAGCTGATGTTCTTCTGCCACTGCTTTCATTGTTTGATCTGCCATGGCAAACTTGTCCAATGAACTCCCTGCAAGAGCGTATACATTGGCAGGCACTGATTTTCGCCTAATGTAGGCAAGCTCCATTTTCTCTAATGATGGCCGAGGTAGGACTCCTGCCAGGTCCAACATCTCAGAAAGGCTTTCTGATTGTTCAAAACTAGACATGTGCTCACCAGAAGGTGCTTCTGGTTTTGTTGGGATATCTTTATTTGATGTAGTAGATGTTGGGGTAACTGAGACTGTTGGGGCAAACTCTGGTGTGTAACTCTTGACAAATGGAGTCGAGGGAGATCCTTCTGATTCATCAAAGCTACCACCAATT
Organism: Argolebias nigripinnis; assembly: GCA_031763805.1. NCBI lineage: Eukaryota > Metazoa > Chordata > Actinopteri > Cyprinodontiformes > Rivulidae > Argolebias > Argolebias nigripinnis. Next base: position 22,422,472 of record JARVJN010000905.1, read on the forward strand.
GTACACAAGTTATCTGAAAAGGTTCTTGATTTGTCTGCCTTTACCTTCTGTCCCACTGAAGACTCACCGGTAATGTTCAGGGACAAACTCCTCTGCTCTAATGACATTTTACTGGGATTTGTCCTGCCCCGTTTTTCTTCCTGTTCAAGTTTTTCCACGTTACATTCATGTTCTCCACTTAACTGTGTCTCTGCTTTTAAACTGAGTTCATAATAGCTCTGTGACAACTCCTCTACTTGGCTTTCTGAGGTTGTTTCAAAGTAAGTTTTTGATCCAGAGCACTGCTCTACTGACATTTCAAATATAGTTTTTAGTTGCAGTGTTTCTTGACTTGGTTCAGCTTTATGAACGCAACCATCATGGGCATCCTTACCCATTTCTTGAACTATGTCTGTTTTTTCTTTGCTTTCATTCGCAAGGGCTTCTGATTTGTTTGGTAAGATTATATCTTCATTTTCTCCAGTCTTAAGATTGGATATGTCTTCTGTTTGTAGACTTTCTGTAGAGTCCAAAAGCTTGGAGCTTTCAATAGTTTCTTGGTCAGCTTGTTTCACTGAAGCTTTAGTAAGAGACTTCTCATCCATGGACGGAAGAGAGGATTCAATCAAGGCAAGTTCTTCGGTTTTTTCATGTAGCAGTATCGCATGACTTTCATCTTCTTTCCTCTCCGACTCACAGGACGCCTCACTCTCCTCTGGCTGAGCTGTGAGTTTGAAGGATATTGTACAACTTTGTGCTGAGCCATATTACCAAAAAAGCTTTGCTTGCAGCATCCACCAAAGCTAAGCCCATACAGCCGAGGTTTTCTACACATACATATGGTAACTCTCCATCAAGCCAAACACAGCGCAGTGTATTTTGTGGCAGGCCACAACAGCATATGGGAGGTCAGAGCGTCTTAAGGCAGCGTGCAGAACTGGAATGAAGGAATGAATTGCATGATATTAGATGACAAGAAATAATGGTGCAGGTTGGATTCCTATTGTAAAAAAGTAGGGGTGGCAAATATGGGAAACCTGTTAATGCTTGTAAATTTTTGAGTTTAAAATAATGCAAATGTTTTAGCAAAACAATAAATATCCAATAAAGATTAAATTTCCTGACCAGTTCTAAACCACAATAGGAAAACATTTTTATTTATTTATTTGGAGATGAAATGAAAGCACTGCAACATAAAGCAAATGATTTACAACAGACTTGTACATTCATCACTACCTTGTGAACTACTCATACAACAAACAAAGCTTCTTAAATTAAAAACATGTCAGCAAAACCCACATAAAATATACAGAAAACTAATTCTGCCAACACCTAAATCTACAATGACAGTTTTAGATGGTGACACTAGCATTTGCAATGTAGCTGGCAACACTGAAGTGCAGACACAATCAACCATAACATGGTTTATCAGTTGTAAAGAGCAAATGACTGTTCTGCATGAAATAAAGCTCAAAATCAAAATGCTATGTTACATGATTTTACACACAGCAACTCCAGGTACTGAAGCAAAAGCTGACAAAGTTCAGAGCAACAAAGCGGCAGCAAAGCCTGAGCTGCATTACAAGTTATAAATGAAAAGCAGTTTTTGTACCCATTACAGAGCACGAGAGGTGCATGCACAATCGGTAGCGGACAAACACGTACTCTCAAAAGGAAAAGTATAAATATTCCCACTGCAACATACAGAACCACACACACCTTGATGACTTCCTCCATTGATGGCCTCAGGTGTCTGGACTTTGTGGTTGTCCAAAGCCTGGGGCTCTCTTAAACAATCTGTCTGTTCTAAGTGCAAGCCTCCTTCCTTGTGGTAACTGCTGAGCTCCTCTGGAGCTTCCTCATCAGGCTGCTGATGACTGACAACTTCTACTTTAGCTTGTTTGGGATGGGAAGGGAGACACATGGAGGAGACATGAAGAACAAAGGTGGACAACATGGGTATACATGATACTTATGGAGATGCATGGGATGCAATCAACAAACTCTCCTCAACTAGCCACATGGACAGAGCTGCATACACTCATCCTGAGAATTAAAGTTGTTCATTTTTATACACTCATCCTGAGAATTAAAGTTGTTCATTTTTAGCTTTTCGTTATTTATTTGAACTGTTCTTTTACTGATGGTAAAGGTGGAAGGAATAAAAATTAATTAAAAAAAGAACTACCTTCAACTACATCTTGGACACATTTGTGTGTTCTAACAGAACAATGATGCCAGACGGACACCAGCACTGGTTTTTAGATCAAGTAGGCTAACAATGAGCATCTACAACAGCCTTCCCAAAGTCCTGACCTCAACCTTACCTAAAGTTTGTGGAATACTGTATAGTTAACTTAAAAGCCAGATCTGTGTCGGGAAACCAACCAGTTTAAGTTAACTCAACAATTCAGCCAATAAGAAGAGTGGTCAAATACTAAGTCAGAATAGGCCTGTCACGATAACACATTTTGCTGGGCCATTAATTGTCTCAGAAATTATTGCGATAAACAATAATATTGTTTGAAAATTGAAAATAATTAGTAATTATTGTTAAATTTAAGAAAAAATGTTGGTTTATTTGTTTTGCGTGTAGTACATTTTTTGACCACCAGATGGCAGTATAAGACGTTTTGAATCGAATGATGGATAGTGAGGGAGCAAGCAGCGTGTCTCTTTAAGTAAAATGGAAGGGAGGCCCTTTGACATGACACGGGCTCTTTCCTTCCTTTATTCAGTTCTCAAAATGGTAGACAGTGTGATTTGAGCTCTTTAGCATAGCATTTTTCACACAATGCTTTTAATAAAAAAATCAGTAAACAAGTTTTCATATTCTTTTTGCAGAGAAAAACAACTTTTTACATGCAGGTATGGGTTTCAACCGTGAATTTTGGAGCTTCGACAAGATGGAGGTTCCCCCCTGAGGTCGGCCTGTTAGCTTAGCTCGTAGCTTAGCTTCTCAGCTTAGCTACTCTTAACAATCCGAAAACATGATTTTGGATGGTTATAAGAGTTTTTTAAAGAGAAAAGAGAAAGGGAGAGGTAAGTGAAGAGCACCGGAGTTGAGCCTTTTGTCATCCGGTCTTCAGTAGAAAGAGAGAGACATAAGAAACAATAAAGCCAATAAATGAAAATGAGGTTGATAATTTTCATTTATTATGTGATTCAATTGATTTATTGTTTAATGCGGCAGGCCTAGGTCAGAATTATGTCAGAAGCTTGATTTATGACTAAATGCCCCAAATGAATATAACATTCAGGACTATGAAAAAACTTTCTGTCACAAAATAAATTGACTTAACATTTGAGATGGATGAAGTAAATATATAATTTTAGATCAAAATACATATGCAATCATATTTTTAAAGATTGGACATTAAGTTGTATTCATCTGTTTAAAGTTTGGTTGCTAATGCTAGTTGCTAAGCTAATTCAGTGACGCTGCAGGTTTGAAAATATTGCCGGCTGGAGGTTAAGAAGCCGAAGTTGTCATTCATCCAATAATCCTAACAAATTAAATCTCGGGCGACTTAAAAAATAAATAAATGCATTTCTTTTCTGAAATAACCACCTCCTGAAGAACTGAGAATTGTCACTAGGTTAATCAGGCCAGGCTTGTTAGCTAGCAGTGAGTGAGCTTTCAAAATAAAAATGCTGTAGAACAGACTTTTTGCAAGAAAGTTATTAATTTCATTTTTTTATGATTGCATGCTACATGCAAGATGAAAGAGTAGAAAGTCAATTTGGTGATTTTGGGGGGAAATTAATCCACACATAAAGCAAAGGATCAACAAAGGATGTGCCAAGAGGACAAGACATGGAGTGAATGGGCTCCTGTGGCAACTTATGAACTATTGTTTAAAAGAAAAGTGGTTCGCAGTCTTTGTATCTAAAAGCTGACTGATGCATTTACAGTACTGTATACTACAGTAAAATTGCGAGCAGGACTGAGTAACGTGGCACATGCTCTTCAAGGTGATAAATTGATACTATTAAAGAAAAAAACAGGACTACCAGAGGACCAGGAAGACCGCTCTCTAAAGCCAGTAATCATTTGTATTTGTGCCACTTTCCTCACCTTTTACATGTCGTCTAGTTTGCAAAGTTTTTATTTATTTTTGGTATGTGTGTACCTTGTGCCACGGGCCCAATCTGCTCAGCGGATGGAGAGGGAGGAGGGGAGGGAGGCAAATTGGCCGAGTCATCCACTGCAAAGGGAGAGAGAGAAAGACAGACACTTGATAGACGAGACATGGATGGGAGGAAGGACATGAGACATATACTGTACACCTTCAGGTAACAATACTAAATACAGCCGGGTGCATACCACGCACAGACCTGGTACTTTACTGGGTACATGCCTTGAACATATCAGAAACTTACCTGGTACTTTCACCAGGTACAGACGTGGTATGTACCCATTTACCTTGTAAGTACTATGTTACTACCAAGTAAGTACAGGTTATATCCCAGGTAAATACTTAAAACTTAACAGGTACCTGGTACTTGAACGGGTACAGTTCTAATACCTACTGTGTACCAGGTGCACAATAGGTACCTGGTACTTACTGTTTACATGCCAGGCACATACCTGGTACTCACTGTGTATGTACCTCAGTACCCTGATGCATGCTCAATAATCCAGGTAGTAAAATCTAAAAAAAGCTAATTCTGGTCCTCTGGACATTCAAAAAACAAAACAAAGCAAAAAAAATGTGTAGAAACTAACTTGTGCTCCAGAGAGTGATGGGAGTTGAACTGTAAATACTGGTCTGTGTGGGAGGGTTTTCGGTACACCTCAGTTTGCAAATTTCCTCTATCTGAAACGGAGACCTCACAGTCCCAAGAAAGCCAACCTGCCATTGTTTACATCTTCTCGTGTGAACTTACATACCTGAACCAATGACTTGGTGGTCTCCCTGAAAAGGACGTCAAGGCTCTCTTTTCTACCTCCTCCATGTACAG
>JARVJN010000905.1:22485095-22496573 GCA_031763805.1 Argolebias nigripinnis
ATTTCAATCCTGTGTATGTCCTGTACATATTGCAGTTTTGACAATAAAGTTGACTTTGACTTTTTTTTTTACTTTGATTTTCCCATGACGTCACACAAAGAAGCAGTGTGTCTGAGGTGCGCCTTAAAAAGTATCCATAGGTGTGCCTCCAATTTGTCAACTAACCATTTAAAACCTTCAAAAGATATGACTTCGTCATCTAGCTTTCCCAGATTGTTCAAACATATAGTAAACTTAGTGTATGTAAAGTTGTGCCCAAGTAAATGTGATCAAACTTCTATTTTTACATTTAACAAATAAGAGAAAAATATAACTTATCTAAAACAGAAAAGTTTTAGTATCATTTAATGTCTTTCTTTTTTTATTTGTTTAGTGTATGTAAATTCAATTCAATTCATTTTATTTATATAGCACCAATTCACAACAAAGTTGCCTCAGATTACTTTACATCTGGTTTCATCTGTATTGTTGGTTATACATGTCAGAAAAAGCCCACATCTGGGCCGAGCGTTAACACCAATAAACACACTCCTCTCCCAGTTGAAGTCAACAACCGTCAAGCCCATATGGAGCAGATCTGTCCTCCTGGCATTGCAAGGAAATTGCCCGTCAGTAAAGCCTCCAAAACAATCAAATCTGCACTTATTCCCCTCCCCCCCCTTCCATCCACCGAACAGGAATGAGTCATGTTAAGATCTGGAATACACATGAAGTTAGTTTTTGTTGGATGGGGGGGAACTTCAAGCACCACCCTCATGATAAATGACGAACAACGTGTTGTGTTTTGACATCTATTTTTACTAAGAGCTAATCCTGCTGCCATGATGCCATACAAGTGATTTCACATGTTTTAGCCCATTTAGTTCTGAGACAATAAATTCATACACCTAATATTGGCATAAAAAGAACCAGTACATATACACCCATATATCAAATTACACAAAGATAGTTTTTGGTTTTGCACCTTATTCACAAGGTTGAACCAATACCACATTTTTTAAAACTGTGTACTTACATTTGAGTACTTGCCAATGCATAGTACCAAGATAAATATGAATAATTGCCATAATACAGTCCCTCCAAAGACTTTACAGCCTTATTTTGAGATTGTTGTAACCTAAAATGTCTGTTTTGTTGTTTTCAGTTGTGGTGTTTTGTAACTTTACCTTTTTCTTTAACATATCAAGAACAAAATAATTTGTTAAATTTACTACCTGGCTGGTACAAAAAGTTTTTGTAATGCCATGGTCCAAATGCACAGGATTACGTTGATGAATCAATCTAGTGACTCTTACAAATTATAGGTTCTGCAAAGTTTCCCCCTGTCAACAGAACCGACAGCCTCACCTACCAAAATTGTCCTTCACCCACAACACACATCTCCCCGCCCTCGTCAACAATTGCCGGAACTGACATAGTGCTAAGCTAGTGGCGCGCAATACAGATGCGCTAGCTAAAGGTTGAATGCAAAAATAAATACAGATGTAGCTAGACCTGTTGCAGTAAACAATAAATCAATTTATCGCATGATTGAAAATTATCAACCTCATTTTCATTAATCGGCTTTATTGTTTCTTCGTGTCACTCTCTCCCTCTACTGGACACAGGATGACAAAAAGCTAAACTCTGGTGTTGTCCACTGACCCCTCGCGTTCTCTTTTCTCTTTAAAATCTGTTTTAACCATCCAAAATCGTGTTTTTGGGTCGTTAATAACAGCTACGCAAAGAAGCTAAGCTACGAGCTAAGCCAACAGGCCAACAGTTTGAAAGTAACCAATAGCAAGAGGGGAGTTGGTCCATTGATTCACTGCAAAGTGGGCAGGTAATGTTACAGCCACCTTCAAGAAGAGCTGAGCCAATGACGTTTATTCTATACGTTTATGAGCTGGGTGCATCCGCAGCCCTGCTAACACACCCAAAATGGATTCTTCCGCTGAGAGTCAGCCAGAAGATACACACAACCCATGGCCTTAATGAAAGAGTATATGAAAGACTACTGAAAGACTATTCAGTACAGCAGGACAAATTATCCAGATTATTATCAGGACAGAGGGTAAACACAATACAAACAAGCATTATCTGCAGAATTGTTCATTAAAATAGCACAGCACTATTAATGCATTACAGAAAATATATAAGGTAGGCACACTTAATGATGTAGACCATAATACATTCAGAAAATACTTTTACTTTTAATACTTTTGATATGTATTTTTAAACGCAAGTACTTATTTACTTTTACGTAAGTAAAAACGTTAATGTGGTACTTCTACTTTTACTAGAGTACATTTTTGTCAGTTTATTTGTACTTTTACTTAAGTACTGTGTTTGAGTACTTTCTCCACCACTGATTACACTTCTTCCTTTTCGGGTCACGGAGGTCACTGGTGCCCATGACCAGCTATCACTGTGCAAGAGGCGGGGGACACTCTGGACAGGTCTCCAGTCTACCACAGGGACACATAGAGACAAACGAGACAACCAACCATTCACTCTCTCACTCAAACCTAGAGACAATTTAGAGTTACCAATCAGTCTAACATGCATGTTTATGGTCTGTGGGAGGAAAGCGGAGTACCTGGGGAAAATCCACATATGCCCGGAGAGAACATGCAAACTCCACCCAGAAAGGCCCCCGGCCGGGATTTGAATCGGGGCGACCTGCTTGCTGAGAAGCGGCAGCTCTACCAACAGCGCCACTGTGCCAAAAATAGTGTTGATGAACAATACTTCAGCAAAAATCTAAAGGTAAACAAAAGACACCAAAAGCGCCTGGATGACATATGATACAAAGAAACAACTCAGTCGTGTCAAACATGCTTCCTTTCAAACTGTAATAAACCCACAGGTTTCCTGTGTGGACAGGAAACATCTGAGCGAGCCTTTCACCTTAGAGGTACTCTAAGTGCAGGCTATTAGTGTAAGTGATACAGCAATATTGTGGTCAGGTGAAAAACAAGATGAATGCAGAACGTCTCGAGGGTTTAGAAGACGAGGGAAGAGTGTGTTGGATTAGAATCATTCATTAAGACAAGAGGATGAAGTTAGGACAGAGCGGCAGCCGCACCACTGGTTCGATGCACCAACATAAGGTTCGGTGAGGCTATATTGACTTCCTGCTCTTGAGGGATTGAAGGGTGAGGTCATTCATCATTAACTTGGTTTGACATTTACATGCTTGGAGCCAGCCAGCAGCTCAGGACATGTCTCTCTGATTACTTCTGTGGCCTGCTGTAAACTCAGATCTGCTGCTGTGTCCCGTAACAGAACATGAAAATAAAAGGATTTGTCAGGATTATCGTCTGGAGCCCAACGCTTCAGGTCTGAGGGTTCAATTCAAACTGAAAAGTCTTGAGATGTCTGCTACCTTTAGGATCTTTGAAATGTTTAAAATTTACTTAGGTCAAAGAGATGACACACAGCTGAGGACCCTGCAGACCTGTGTGCGGGTTTTCCATGACAGAGAGAAACCACCATGGTTACAGCTTCACTTGGAGTTGAAGATAAGGGAGGAGGGCTTAAGACCCAAGGATTGCAATGACGAGGCTCTTTTTGAAGGCAAAGATTAATCAAGAGATTGAATATCTATTTTTTCATTTTTGAATACAACAAATTATCACACAAAAAATCTGTTCAAAATGCACCAGAACAGGATTTGATAGTTTACACTCCATTCTCTATTTTCTACCACGTACCGGTATCTATCATTGAGTCACTGAGGCAACAGGTCCAGAAAAGAAAACCAGACATCTCTCTCCCCAGCAACACTTTCCAACCTGTCCTGGAGGACACTGGGACATTTCCAGTCCAGAGAATATACACAAAACCTCCAGCAAATTCTGGGTCTTCCCCGGGTCCTCCTATCAGTGGGACATGCCCAGAAAACCTCTAAAGGTAAGTGTCCAGAAGACGTCCTAAATAGATGCCAGAACCTCTTCAAATGACTCCTTTTGATGCAGAAGAGCAGTTCTACGCTAAGCTCCCCCCGGATGATGGAGCTTTCACCTTTTCTCTAAAGTTGAGCCTGGCCACCCTACAAAGGAAACCAATTCCAGCCGCTTGTATCCAGGAGCTTGTTGTTGTCTTGTTAGGTCATGACTGACTGATGCAACGCCCTCACGAGATCCCAATCCATCGATCAATCTCTCGTTCCATCCTATCATCACTCATGAACAGGAAGTCCAGATCCTCCTCCTGAGGCAAAGTCTCCCCATGGCCCGAAGGTGGAATTCCACCATTTTCTGGTGGAGAACCATGATCTCAGACTTGAACTAACTCTCATTCCAACCGTTTCACACTTGGCTGCAAACCACCCCAGTGCACGCTGAAGGTATGGCCTGAAGACCTTAAATGAACCACATCATCTGCATAAAGCAGACACGAGGCCCTGAAGTTCCCAAACCAGACCCCCTCTACTCCACGACTGCACCTTCAGATCCTGACCATGAAATGCGCAAACAGTTTGGTCTGTTTGTAGTTTACACTGATGGGTGAAAATGTGCAAAAGTCACTAAAATGTACTTGATAAGTAAAATGGTGGAAGGTGTTCTGAGGCTTGTTATCGTTTCCGTTTAGATTTTGATGAATAAATAGCAGAAATGGCCCACATGGAACCAAATACTGTAAAATAAAATCATTATCCTACCACCTCCGTGTATCATCACTCATTTTCCCACAATGAACTTGTTTTATTTTGGGAATTAGGTTCTGGTATAGTTTATTATTACTTTGGTCATTCAGTCAATCAACAGCACTTCTTTAATCAGCTTCATGAAGCTTATTTTTAATCATCAACCTCAATAAACTTCAAATCTAGGTTATTATTTTAAACCAAAGTGGTCTGCCACCTTGCGTGCCAAAGTTTGAAACAAAGATCTCTCGCAATCTGTTAATAGTCAAAGTATGTGTTGGGGTGGACTCTCAGCCACTACCATATCAAATTTTAGCTCAAAATCTGTAAAACTAGCTGGATTATAGAATTCTGTTTTTTGCATTTGCTAAACTCATTCAGCTCCAGTTTTGACTTTATTAGAGTTTCTTTAAAACCGGTCCATCCGTTCATGAGATAATTTGCTAACAAACAATCAATTACATTATTGTACACCTTTAAAGGTGGCAGGAAATAAAAAGAGCAGTGAATGGTTACGAAAAAGTAGGATGAATTTCCAAAATTTTCATTTGTCTTGATTTAATATTCTACCGGCTGCATCATCACTACATCTACAGGGTTATTTATTATTTATTTGCAGAAAAAGTGGAGGCAGCATGGTGGTGCAGGTGGTAGAGTTGTTGCCTCTCAGCGGGAAGATCGCCAGATCAAATCCTGACTGGGAGGCCTTTCTGGGAGGAGTTTGCATGTTCTCTCCATGCATGCGTGGGTTACCTCGGGGTACTCCAGTTTCCTCCCACAGACTAAAAACATGCATGTTATTCTGATTGGTAACTCGAAATTGTTTCTAGGTGTGAGTAAGAGAGTGAATGGTTGTTTGTCTCGTTTGTCTCTGTTTAAATAAAGGTTGCATGAATGTCTCTATGTGTCTCTGTGATGGACTGAGTCTTTCCTCTCTTATCAGTTATGTCGTCTGCATTCTCTTCGATTGCGAAACCTTGTTCAGTCACATTCTGACGGTCATGGGCACTCGTTATGAAGCGAAAACTTAACGCGCGTTGGAGATAAGCTTAGCTTAGCCTGCTACCGCTAACACCTTCTGGACTCGAGCTCTGCGTAACTTCTACGTCACCACGCACTTACATAGTTGTGTCGCAGCTTTTTCTGTCCGGGTTGAAACTGAAGCAGCCGCTTCAACCCGAACATAAAAAGAAAAGTGTCAGCGAAACGCTGTAATCCTATCGAAATATTGAAATTATGCTTGAAACTCATATCATCGTTATTGAATAAAAGTATATTGCGAGATATATCGATATTGAATTATTGTCCAGCACTAATAGTGAAATAAGAACATTTCTACACGCACAATGTGAAGAGAACTCAAGGGATCGGGACTGAACAGCTGTATAGCCTTAAGAAAACCACTAATTAGTGAGGCTAACTGGAAAAAAAGTCTTCAGTTTGCTAGGGAGTATAAAGATTGGACTCTGGAACAATGGAAGAAGGTTGTGTGGTCTGAGGAGTCCAGATTTACCTTGTTCCAGAGTGATGGGAGCATCAGGGTAAGAAGAGAGGCAGGTGAAGTGATGCACACATCACTTGCCTAGTCATCAGTGCAAGATCTTGGTGAAAAATTAATGCAACACTGGATAAAAATAGAGCTTGTGACATTGCAGAAGCTTATCGAAACAATGCCACAGAGAATGCATGCCGTAATCAAAGCTAAAGGCGGTCCAATGAAATATTAGTGTGTGACTTTTTTTTTTGGGGCCAGGCAGTGTATTTTCATTACATAAAGAGACAAATTGAAGAAAAGTATTTATTAAACATGAGGGTTATGAGGGGGTCCCTGAACCTAAAAAGTTTGAGAACCCCTGAGATAAAGAAACTTAGCTCAGAGGAGTTGGCCTGTCAGATCGAGGCACCAAGCATGGTGTCAGTGTACCATCAGCACTCGTCGACTGGTTGATGAGATGAGACTGACATCAGCTCCAATGTAACAGACTGGGTGTCACTTCAGCTTTCCACAACTAAACCAGACACACATGTAGAAGAATGCACAACAAAACAGCAGTAATGCTCTCACACACATGCAGACCGACTGATGCAGAGCAGGACATTGCAGAACTCAAACGTGGAAGCAGATTAAAGTGTCTTGAATCCCAGACTTTCTGTTGTTGTGGTTCAGATCAGAACTGCTTCACATGTCTGTTGATGAGATGCCGCCCGGAGCAGGAAATAGCAGAGATAGAGAACGCACGAGCTACTGGTGATAAAATGATCCTGCGTCTTTTGGCCTGAAAGCTGCAGACTGTGCTGAGTTACTGGTGGGGAGATAACAGCTGCTGAAAACAGAACTCTGCTTTCTTGTTGCGGCTCTCTGATTGGTTCCAGTCTGATCCAGAATTTACAAGCCTGACTTAAGCTTCCCAGTAATATATTAATAGATACAAGCTATGAAGTCTTTCAGCCATATTATTGTTATTATTATTATTTGTATAAAATAATTTGATCTTCAGGAGTCTTGATATATTTGCATACTTTACTTGCACCTGAAACAGCTGATCCACATGATACCAAACAGCCTTGTGACTACCTTTAACTCTTTAAACAGGCAGACCAATTACAAGACTGAAGACACCTGTCATGCTGATTACAGGATATACTTTATTTATTTTTCAACTTAATCATATTTTGGTCTAGGCTGATTTTATTACCGTAATTTGTTTAAAAAATGTACATTTGTTGAAAGATCAAATGCAATGACTGATTTTTAAGAGTTGATTTTCAGTCATTTATTTTAGGTATGCACGATATTATCGGCATGTTATCAGTATCAGCTGATATTAGCAATAAAGTTAAATACTGGACATCGACCATTCCATCAAAATAACTCACCAATATAAAAGGCTTCTGTTTAAAGTTACATTTTTAATTTAAGAAACTGTCAAATACAGTATATCTATTAATGTACTACTACTACTTTTCACTTGTCACTTGTGAACAGGTTTGAGTTGCACTGTTCGAGTGTTGTCATTGTGTTAGAGAGAGTAAATGTCATGAATACATTTGACATTAAACATAATCCAAGTAAGTGTTGCATCATTTTCAGTCCCCTTTTTGTCATCTTCATTTGGTAGCAGGCCAAATTGACAAAGACCATGCAGAATAATGTAGTATTTTAATTCCACAGAAGAGAAATCTATGTAGTCTCTGTAAGTAGGTCTAGGGGGAAAAAATTATCGATATTGGTATTGGTTATTGGCCAAATAAGTTTTAACATATTGGCATATTGGATATTGGCCAAAAATCCAATATCGTGCATCCCTAATTTCTTTTTTGGGGTAATTTTGTTAGTTTCAGGTTATTTCAGTTAAACTTGTGGGCCTGTATTTTTTGGTTAAAAGAGAACATACAAATTTCTAACAAAACTAATATGGGTCTATTTAGTATCTCAAAATCATTGCTTATTCTTGGACCAAAGGTTTTTTGTTCTTTGGTAATGTAGTATAGTACGGTACTTTGAAAAAATCTCTCCAAGGTGAACTGACCAGACGTTTCCTTCAAGTTGTTTGACTTCAAAGTTAACACCCACAAACGCAATGCCACTGCAGTGTTAGTTACACTTACCGGTAAGTCCTTTTTTGATTGATGACTATGGTAATTTGCCTTTATCCAGTTAGGACAAACCAAACTACAAACGATGTACAAAATAGCAATCCAAACACAAGTGCCTTCTGAATACATGCTACAACCATAACTATGAGTTGTTACAGCCAAAACAAGCTCCTTTTAAATCCAAGCAAAAGCCCACACACCAGTTTCGGTGCAGGCACTCAGTATGTCTAAGTTTTCCCACGAGTTGTGAGTGGGGGGCTAAACTCCCAACAATTCTGACATTCAATGTACATGTAAATCCCATGTGTTAAACCACAACACATCACTAGCAGGATTATCTTATGTGAACAAAAGGCTTTTTGACAGAGGTCAAGTAAAAAAAAAAAAGTAGACAAATATGAAAAGGTCCATCACCCCGGGGTCTTATAGATATGCATTCTTTTACCAAGTATTGCTCTTATGTTACTACACACACTTTCATCAAACAGTTGTACTGTACTGACACAGTTAGTTCAGCACTCACACCATTTGGAAACAAACATCACTGCAAAAAAAGTAAAATAAAAAGAATGAATTCTGGGAATATTCAGCAGCTACACATTGAATGGTTTTACGAGGCGCCTTTTACCAGTCGTCAGTTACTTGGAGCATTTAGAGCAAAATTAGATTATTTCTAACCCTCCTGCTGCCCTTGGGTCACATGGCCTCAGTTTTAAAACTAACAGTATTGCAATAGGCTGCAACTGTTTAGATTAGTTGAATCAAAATTGGGAAGGAAAAAAGAAAGTAAATGGGGAGTATGTTTATCTGCATTCTTTCTGCAGTCTTATTGACTTATGTGTTTATGACTAAGTGAACAGCAATGCATTTAGCTGGACTTGTTTTTCAAAATCATGATTCGTTTTTGTAGACGCACTTTGCAAAATTGTATTCTAGGTCGTGCACACTATTCCGTTGCCCACTGTCGCCTGCAACAAAACTGTGAAGCATCTGCAGTTTTTCCCCTACATTACTTGCCTTTGTAAGGCGCTCATCTCTTCTGGGATTTTTGTCGACATGGACATGGTGGATACCAAGAAACGTCTGTGTTGCAGGCTGTTTGAATCGACAGTTTTCGAGCGGGGAGTGTGAGACAGCTCATTGTGAGGGAAAGGGAGGGCCACATCTAGCTTTATAGCTAGCACATCTGTATTGCGCACCACTAGCTTCGGTAGGCAGGGTGCTCTTTTCTGTTGACAGGGTGGGGCATACAGTGCAACTCATAATAATGGCACTTCCTCTTAAAACAAAATCACGGTTAAAATGTTGACCGTAGCAAACTGGTTTATGAGAAGAATAAGGTCACTGAGGGCAGATGGCTTTGGATTAACATCTAAAGAACAAGCAGATCCACAGAGGGTCTGCTGCTCCTGGTTCCCCACAGGGGACAGGTGAGCTGAGGAAAAGAAGGCTCTGGTAAGAAAAACTGATAATCGGTAACCTGCAGCGTACACAGACGAAATCTGGAAAAAGCTGGTGGTTGTAGAAGTCCATCCATTATGAGCGACTGAACATGCTAGTCAGATATTTCTACTCAAATCTTGCAAGAAATCAGCTGAGTCTTCCAGCTACTGTAGACATGGTGTTAACCAAGATACCGCCAAGGCACATATTGACTGAATCTGCTTTGAACTTCCTGTTTGTAATATGTGGACTTGCTATTGACCAAAGAAAAATATTCTGGTACCAGCAATGACGTATCCAGTATTTGTGCACTAAAGGTCCCTGATTGCTTTACGAAACCCATTCTCAAAACCTCAAATCATCAACACAACTAGATACTTTTTAACCTGACACAAGAACAAGCCAGGTGGAGCACATAAAGTCCAACAAACAAAACAAAACCAACTCAGGCGCCATTTAGATCTTTCAGTTTTTATTGTTTCCATTCATTTATTCTTCTTTTTTAACTCAAAAAGACTGATAGAAACAAATGCTGAAGAACTAATGCGGACAAAAACAAGTTCCTAGCATTGAAGTTCTCCGTGAAATCCTGCAGGCCTGTGAGCTCTACAGTTTATCAACCACTGTCAGTGCTGAAAGAACCACCCCTAACCCCCCAGGTCGCTGGCAACCAGAAATACAAATCTTTCCTCAACACAAAGCTGATTGTGGAGGAGAACAACACTTTCTTTCCACTGAAGACATTCACCAACATATGCTACTGCTGCAAAATAAAGCTAAGCCTTCTGCTTTTCACTAAGATTTATGCTAGCTGATTTTCCAAGGGTCAAGTTTTCTCCTCAGACATACAGAACCTTGGGGATAATTCAGACAGGCTCCATGCTCCCTAGCTGCTGCCATTTTTAATAGGTGGAATTAAATTTAATTGGACCACAAACAAGAAACGATTGTTGCCATTGAAAGTTTCCAGAAAAAGATGCATCCATCGGACAACTTAACAACCGAGAGGTCAAAGGTTTTATTTCACCTCGGGTACTCGCTGGTCAAAATGAAGAAGGGGGAAAAAAAAGCTGTTTTTTTACATGTTTGCCCATATCCTCTTACAACACAGAGGGTCCAAACAGTGACACTCAAAAGGGTCATTCCTTTGAGGGGCTGGTTTCCATGGCAGAGGTTGCCATGGTGAGGGGGTGGCCCACTATGGCCCCAATAAAGCAGAAAAACAGTCAGTCCAGACAGGAGGACACTTGTGAATGAGAGGCCCACCGCAAAAAAGGACAAAGCTAGCTATTTTTTTTGACAAATTATTTCCCTGGTTTTAATTAATTTGCTGTATGCAAGGCTCATAGAACTTGAAGAAATTACAAAACAATCTCTATTAACATAATGTAAACACAGATTCAAACAGCTATCTTAAACCCAAATATGCTGAGTTAGTAGTAATGTTTTAATTGCTCAGTTAGCTTAGCCTGTTAGCATGATTACATTTACTGTATCCAATCTGAGGTATATCTCAAATGTAGACTTGACAGCGCTCCAAGAACTTCACCAGTGGCTAAAATACTTACAAAGACAATTAACTTGTGTTATAAAGTCTATGTTATGATTGGGTGTACCAAACCATTTCAGTATGGCACGTACGGTCCGGGCCACCTGCGTACCGTTTCAGTTATTTTTTCACTCATTAAATTTTATTAACGGGAGATTATGCACCATGGAACTAAAATTCCTAAGCGTGTTTCCGCACTGCGCTATTATCTTGCAGCATGCGTAGCATTAGCAGCCTAGCATCTCGTTGCGGTCTCCTG
>JARVJN010000905.1:22679919-22691960 GCA_031763805.1 Argolebias nigripinnis
AGAAACACTGAAAGAATTAATTAGAGCCCGACCGATATACTGTATAAGTAGGTGCCGATACGTTATACCCATATAGTCGTTTGGGAACCTATTGGTATCTGTGATAATTGTCCTATTATGTGCCAATATAAAAACTTCTAATTTTCACTATGAAAATGCTGCGAAACAGCCATTATTATGCAATGTATCCAGCAGAGGGCGCATGAAAACTACTTTCAAGTCATTGCCTTTAACTTAAGTTTCACTTTCACGGTCATCACAGATGAAGCAGGGAGCAAAAATACAGAGCATGATACTTTGTAAATTCATTTTAACTAATCAGTAAAATAATACAGTAATAAATAAAAAATTCTCTTCAATCCTTCAACCCACTAGTTAATAGCTACGTGCCTCTCAAGTTAGCAAACTAACGCTAGTGTTCAGTTGCACCGCCTTCATGACGTTAGCCCCATTGTCAGTAGTTATGGCAACAGTCCTGTCGGACTGAGCTTCCAGTTTGTGAGGATATCCAGTGTTAGTAACGTTATCTTTGTTATCCTCTATGAAGTGCATTGTTTGTCTGAAATCTTTACTTCACTGCAAAGAAAAAAAATGCTGCAGTCAACACTAATTAGGCATTCACCATACATGAATGACTAAACAATGAACAGGGGTGTTTCTTTGTTTAATTTATATTTTTCTAATACAACTGATAACTTTATGGTGAATAGTGGAGGATAGAAAATGTGAACACACGTTAGACTTTTTTTTATGACCAATGCATGACTTGTAAACCTACTGTGGGACTACGTATAGCATGGATCTGATTAGCGTAGCTTCATGATTACTAACGGCTGCACATGAAATAAAAAAATAAGCCCCTGTTTACTTAAGATTCTTGGGGGTGGACAAAGCTAAAAAATTTCAGCCATTATATCAGTTATTGGTGGTCGCCTTCCCCTCCTAATATTTGTATCGACGATAGACAAAATGACCATATTGGTCAGGCTCTAGAATTAATGTTCCAACCCAGTTGTTCTCAAACTTTACATAACAAGTATCACCCCAGAACATACTAAGCTCTCCTGGGATCTCTATTATGATGCTGAAATGTTTTAAACAGATTAAGTATTGGACACAACATGAAGACACAAATCTAACCTAAATTAAAACTTGTTTATTTACCTGATTAACCCACCATCCACTACTGAGGATAGGTCCCAAAACTCTTACAGACCTAAAGATGCTGTGATCGCTCAATAAAAGTAGTTATTACAGTCTTCACATTTAAACGGCTCAGCTAAACAGAGAAGACGGAGTCTTGATTGTTAGGTGCTAGTCTGTGTCCTGCCTAAGACACTGTACTGTAAAAGTTTTATTTTTTTATTTTTTATTGGACTGATTCAAAGGAAACCATGGTGCTATAAAAACAAACCTAACCTTGGTTGATGGGTTCGGTGTTGGCTTTTGGCATTTATTGCTGAGAACAGCACCACATGCATTGCTGTCTTGTCTCATCCTCTGCTCGTTAACTGAATAATTTTGAGATAACTAATCAAATGATCAAATTCCATCACTGTTTTGCAGTGTTTACTAGGAGGTCCTGTGGAGCATTCATTGGTGCCACTAAAGCACCGGTTAACCATCATCAATCCACAGGGATTCCTGAAGTATGCAGTTTGCTTCAAGTAGTTTCCATTGGTAACCATGGTTGGCTTTAATTCACAGCACAGCATAGAGCAGCTCATTAGGTTATTTAACATTTAAGCATTAAAATTTATTTTTAATATCACAAGAAGGGTCATGAGTACACCCAGTGGTACCTGTGTACCACAGTTAAGAACAATGGTCCTAATCAATAATGATGCAATGTTAAAAACTACGGTCCTCTTCACATGGGATGACAACCCCACTGCAAACTTAATAACCAACCAGAACATGAATGGTCCACGCATGTTCTTAAGGTGCTCAATAAGAACACAATGCACTCTCTATTATGTCCACTGATGATAGTTTTGAGCATGCACAAAACATCTGTAGGGAGTTTATTCTCATGGTGGCAGCGTGCCGAGGTCCTGGGTCAAATGTGGGGAACTGTGGTAGAATATTCATGCTGGGCCTCCTAGGTTAAAGCAGAAATAAAAACATATGTGGCAAGTGCTAAGAACATATCATGGTCATGATCGCCTTCATACTAAAAGGGCATTTCAAAATTTGCCAGCCATGTTCTAATTGGTGTGTAGGTTGTGAAGAACATGGCGCGATTGGGATCCAGTCTGAAGGGGTCCGAAAGAGCAAATATTCTAATTATCTAACTAATTGGCATGTCAAATATCAGTTGTAAAATTGGTTTTACCTTCAATGCAAGAGCTAATAAAACTGTTAAAATGCTATTTTTATAGACCCATAATCTAGAGAGCAGTGTGGAGAATGTAGGCTATTGACGGAGCTCTATGACCATCTACTGTTAGTTCCGTTTGATGGAAACTTTGTGACTATACTGTATTCTGCAAGAGTGGAGCTTTGCAGTCAAAGCTCAACCAGATGGAACTGTGACAGAGGTGAGTGCAATGCTGCTATGAGCTACAGCACAGCCTTGCTGAGCAAAGTGACACTGCAGCAGTACCATTGTTGGGCAGCACATGCAACAAAAATGAATGGGTTTTTATGTTGCAATGATGGTGTTGCCAGTTTTGGTCTGAAGGCGTCCTAAGGGTGCTAATCCTAACAACATATAGAATATGTGTCTAAAATTACATTATGCTTTGCTGCTGCCTGGTTGTACATGGCCAATGAAATATCAAAACTTCAGGTGAGTCTTTTTGTCAACATGTTAATCTGTTAAATTGCACAAATATTTTATTAGGTACTAAAAGAGGCTGGCTGAGAGATGGTGACTGGAACACATTTTTATGCATCATGGATAAGTCTTTAAGCATGCCCCAGAGTGGATGATCAATCTTAAGGGCACACCAGTGGTTCAAAAGGAAAAAAAAAAGTGTTTTGAAGGGAAATTGTATTGGGTTTACTATTAGGTACCTAACTGGTACAAAATGGTTATGACACCTACTGACAACTGGGGTACAATTTGATCACTGTATTTACACGTGAATGACTCTAAAGAAAATCACCCTCAACACGTAGGTTTGGCAGTAAAAGCAGACATAGACAGAAACCAAATACATTTTCTTTCACAATATTCCCCCAACAAAAACAACATATATAATTTTAGTTGTTTACTTTTTCAAGTTTAAACATTCTGTTTAATGTAGATTGTTGCAACTTTCAACCATCAGAGGGGGTGCTGCAACCTCAGCAGTACATGTATTAGTATTAGTGGATGACGGGTACTTCATCCACTAATACATATTGAATATCTTTAAAATGGTATTTTATTCAAGTTGTACCCCCTAATCGTTTGAAGACAAATAGAAAACATATGTTACCTCATGTACATGTGGGAATAGGCCTCTAACATCAGTGTGACAGAAACATGTTTACCGGCATACCAGTTTTTAAAAAAGTATTTAGAATGAAGTCAAATAGCAGCAGGTAAAAAACACACCAAGGCAAAATGTTTTCAAAACTTCTACAGAAGATAAAAGGTAACCAAGAATTATCAGTGATGAAACTAGGGATGCACAATATTATGGTATCGGTATCGGCCGATATTAGAGTTAAAGTTAAATAGACAGTGGCCATTCCATTAAAATAACTCACCAATATAAAAGACATGGCTTATGTAAGACAACCCAGTGACAAGGATGCCTGCAGCGCCAGCACAACGTGATGATGTCATGCGCGTCTACCTGGTCCGATCACGGCGAAGAGAAAGAAGTCAAAATGTCGGCGGTGTGGAAGTTTTTTTTTCATTGAGGATATTGGATTCCAAAGATTTTTAGACTACAGTACGTTGAGCCTCGCAACATTGTCCCCAGTCTGATATATTTTTCAGACGTAACCTTACTTGTGTTACAGGCCTTCCTTTCCAATGTCATTGAGAAGCTAATAAACGATAGCACCTGGGTGAGTTTTACCACAAACATTTGGACGTTGTGTTAGCCCTGTTAGCATGATGTCTTAAAGCACAATGGATAGACAAAAACTTTGAACTTAAAAAGTCTGTCCTTCATGCAAAGGAGTGCAGAGGATCCCACAGTGCAGCTAGGAACCTGGAGCAAACCTCCACATGTGAGACAGATTTGCAGGTGACTAATGCTAATAAATAATATTTAATACTTTTCATTTAATATAAGTTAAAGTGCTATGCATATCATATGGCTGTTACGAAATACATGTCACCAGCTCTTACAGCTGTTATACAATTTTTGTAGCAAATACGCCAAAATAAGAGGGCTATGTTCTGACAGAGGAAAGTATATTCAAAATATTGATATCTTTATCGGTTATCGGCCAAATAAGTTTTAATATAAATTTAATACAGTATAACATATCGGATAGCGGCCAAAAATCCAATATCGTGCATCCCTAATTAAAATGTGTCTGGAAAATATTAATGCCTTAATGTAAATCTTTCTTTATAAAAACAGGACATGAAGGTTGTGATGGTATCATATTGTGTACAATGCCTTAATATAAACTAGTCTTGATTCAAACAGTTACAGTATGTCGCCCAGTTCTGCAACCAAATCATGGGTTCTGCTTTTTCTCTCCATCAGAGTCTTTTCTATCTTTCCTTCATTCATCAGGAGCTTCCATCGCTCAGCATAAACAAGCAGAAGTGAACCATAAATATTTAATACTGATATTAAATGCTGTCTCTATTTTACAGAATTATAGCTTTAAAAGAGACTACAAAATACTCTTTCATCGAATAATCATGTTATCATCAAAGCAGTTTCATAAATAATGTTGCGGGGAAAAACACGGAAACGAGGACATTCTTGAAGCTGATAAATACCACCTTAAATATGTTTTTGTCTCGAACTCTTGAATGCTTTACATTCCTCAGACACACTAAAGCATTTGCTCCTTCCTTAAGTGGTAATTGACCTGATAAACAAGTTGAATATTTTGATGAGGAGTGATGGAAATGCACTCTTTCTAAATGTGCCTTTGATCTAAGTGCTCCGTACAGCTTTACATGTGCATAGACAAATGCTTAAATAAAGATTATTAATAACCCAAACAAGATGGGGTCTTCCCGTAGCAAAAGACGAAAATCTCATGTAACATTGACAAAGCAGTTTTTATGCTGTGTGGAAATAAAGTGGTAAACACAAGACTTGTGTAGGACTTACAATAGCTCTGTCGTTTTTAGTGAATCTGGATGAAATTCCTTAGAGAGATGCTCTGAGTTAAATCTAATTCACACAAATTTTGTTCTCTAAATTTGGCAAATGTTGTAGTCTTTTATTTCTGCATGGCTTGAAAAACTGAAGATTGGCTGTAAAACCAGTTCTGTTAGCAGCATTGTCCACAGAGGCCTCGACAGTGAAGGTAACCAGAACTCTTTTCAGAGCAAAAGTGGCAATGGGTGTAGTATTGGTGATCACAGAGCAGTTCTGGTTGTCTTTCTGGGCTAAGAAGAGACAACTTAGGCAAATCGTTGTTCATCTACTTCTGCTACTAAAAATGTAGTGAAAAAAAAACCTGTAGCAAATTTATTGCTAAAACTGCACTTGAAACAAACTGGCAAGATTTTACAACTGGCACTTTTATTAGGAGCATAGTGTTCAAGTTCTTTAAAATGATTCCTCAACAAACTAATTATTGGGGGTGTAGGTTTAATTCTGTCTTTAGCAAGTGTATGGATTTAGCTTGACAACAGTACAGTAAAGAAACCAGTGGACTTTAGTAATTTGACTCATGAACAGTGACCCAGCTCAAACAATACAACAATCATCAAAACAATAGACTTAATCACTGAAACAAACTCGGGTTAATTTCTAGTGCACTTTTCTAATAAATAATGTTAACTTTGACAAACTAAAGGTAATATCTGGGCTTTGACTTTTGGAGAATAGTTGGCGCCACAAAATTGCAAATTTCTTTGAACTTGTATAAACTTTTGTCAAAATCTGGATCCAAATTTGCTGAGAGTTTGCAGACATATTATTATGAATGATACATCCCTGGTGAAATACATCAAAAGAGATGTTCCAAGATAAGGAAATTCAGAACCCTCCCAATGGTTATGTTAGCTGGTTACGCAATTGACATTCACATTTTGTCACAGTTTCCATGGTCAGTTCTTGGGTGGTAGAAAGTATGGTATTTATCAATGCAGTTTTCTCAATTTTGATTGACACAATGACCTGGATTTTATTGTTATCTTCTTCAGCGCAATGATCCAGGAGACTCTTTCTAAGATTTACTTTTTTCTTTTAATCTCTAGAACCTGGAACAACCACTGATACTATTGGTAAAAAGCATAAAAAAAGACACTGGATATGATGCATTGTTGGTAAAATTTTATAATTTACATGAGACCTAAATATGTAGTACCATTTTGATTTTTTGTTGTTGTTTTTAAATATGTAATGGGATACATGTTTTCTTCAAAGGGGTTTTACTTTAAGGATTTTGTTGTGTATGTTCCTTTGTATTGAAACTTTGGCACAACAATTTCCTGTGGGATCAGGTAAAGTTATTTCTTATATTATCTGATTGTTAAGCTTGTGTTTCTGATGTTAAAAATTGCTTTGATCAAATAAAGCAGTAACTGCACTGGAATGGTGCAAAATAGGGTATTAAAGTTGATTGACTGCATTCTTGATTGTTGATTCTTGTCAAATATCTATATACCATATTGGTATACCGGTAAATACCAGTGTCAAACGTTTGGTTTCATGTGCATCTGCAGATTCTTTGTTAGCCGTTGACTCTCTTTTGTACCGCTGGGTTTGTTCAATGAGCTTTTGATTTATTTGTCTTCCATTTGACAGTAACCATACAGTAAAACCTTGCTTGAGCCTATTATTGGGTAACAGAATCAAAACATCTTTAGCTGTCAATTAAACTGTCACTGATTTCAGCTTTTTTTTTCTTTAAAGGGGCCAATGTGGCTAGTTAATATGTGACCATACACCCCCACAAACCAATCTCACTGACATAAAGTCAGAAATACACAAAAAATATGGCGTTTTACTGTGCTCTGCTGGTGCTGCCTTCTTCATTCCTTGAGGTCTTCATTAGTCAGCTTGTATGAACGTTCCCTTAGCTCTCTATACATGTTTTTCTCACTAGTCTTCTCTCTCTGTGATCACCATTTTGAGCTGTACCATTTCTCTGATGTTCTTGACACTGTATACAGCAATTTCCATAACTACGTCTACTCATCAAAGCTAGCGTTCACATCTGAATGGTAAAACCAGTGTATATAAAAATGTAACTTTTCAGCACTGCAATCAGTGGTTAGAAAACTAATAACAGTGCATTTTCCTTTTGTACCATTTGCCCTTGGAAAAAAAAAGACATTTTGATCATCTTCTCCAAGATGTATACAGCAGTCAAGCAAAAACAACAAAAAAGTAGTTCTCCTTTGTGTTTTCAGAATTATGGTTAAAAAGTCAGTCCTTGAACTACAAAATAAGAAAGATTAGTGTAGTTCTGACCATCACAGTATCACAGTAACAGTACAATGGATTAGATGTGTTTCACATATTAGATGGAAAATTTCAAGAACACAAAGGATAAAACACTGAAAATGACTAATGGGTGCTCTGTCTTTATGTCACTTATTCCACTGCTTTTAGACCTCACATTATGGTCATTGCAATCCCAGACAACTTGGCATCTACCAAACTCTATTTGCTCTGTTTATTTAGTCCAGAAACCTTCAGCATAATATTGCTCATCCTTAGACTTTTAAGATGTAAAAAAAAAAGAGAAAACAAATCAATGTGTTTTTTTCCACAAATCTGTCACCAAAGTGGCTGGCAGTGAGTTCAGGACCCCAAAGTTGAGTTATTTAGGCTTCAGAGTTACCGGCCTTGGTTTAACTTGTTCCCCATGTTCTCAGTGAGCTGTCGGAGGGTCTCTATCTACAGAACAGAAATAGACTGGACTGGATATAGCAAAGGTATCTGAGTTGGTTCTACCTGTCCACCTCCTTTGGGATGTTGCTACAGCAGATGGCATGGTATCTGGAAAGAATGAAGGGTGCCTCTGGTTGCCGCCTCTGACAGTAGAACCAGAAAAGGGTGTCAGGTTCGCTGGAGGCAAGAGAGTGGGGAGTGATCTAGACCACAGTGTTTCGCTGCCTATAGGGTGGAGGTGGCAAAACAGTGCCGGACTTTAGGGCAAACTCAGACATATACTCAGAATTTTCAGCTACTGCCGGCCGTATGTGTCCGTTCTGCTTGTAGAACAGCTTGGCATTGGTGGAGCCTCCCTGGGCTCCATTAGGAGCCACCTGGATTGATGACTTAGGAGGCAAGCTGTGCTGCCAGTATTCAGGATTGTCAAAGGTTACCTTCAGTTTCTTCCCACTGGCTTTTACTGATGTATACCCTCCATGCTTCAGCAGACTTGCAGGGTGAGTGGTGGTGTGGCTCTGGTAGGCTGGCAAGCTACTGTGCTTGAGGGATGCTGAAGTGGACAGGGAACCTGATTGGTTCACCTGGACTTGAGCAGAAGTTCCTGTTTGGCTCTGAGCAATGGAGCCGCCACCTGGATTGCCAGGTTGTCCTGTAGATTTGATGGTGCCGTGTGCATGTAGAATATGAGTCGCTGGACCGTGGAGGCAGGGTAACCCAGACGGGGATGCCTGGGCTGATGGGAGGGGATAGTGAGGCAGACTGGTCTGGATTGTTAGGGGGAGGTGGGAGCCTAAGGTTGAGGCTGAGATTGCGGAAGGGGGCTGGGTGGGTAAGGGCAGACCATTTCTCCTCAAAGCCTCCAGACCCAAATCAGCAGGGCTGTGAAAGGTGTTGAGGTAGAGGGGCTCGTTGATGTACTCGTCCTCTCCTTTGGGCTGACTGTTGGGTGTGCTGTGGTAGCCTGGGTTGTCCAAAGCATGGAGCTCGCCGTTTTTACGTCGCGAGACAAATGGGTTTTCTTCAATTGGATTCAGAAACTCTGTAGCACAGATCAGAGAGGGAAACAGTATAAAGAACAAAAGAAAAGGCATTTGAAAAGGTAGAAAGTAAATTTGGGCAAGAGAAAATAAAGCAAATGAAATTTGATAGAAAGTAAAAGGAGATTGAAGGCTAATAAATAGATAACAGCAGCCACAGAATATCAGATCGGCAAAGTGCCAGCAGTTTTTTGGCACTGGAACCTCCATCTGCTGCGGGTCAAAATGCCAACAAACGACCCTTCCTCACTTGCTTCCAAGCGCCATAATAAAGAGGTGTACAACCTATTGATTTTGCCCACTCTTCCGCTCCTTGACATCGCATCAAAATGCATTTGGCTTCAGGCTTTGTTACATCTGAAGCTGCTAAAATATAAAATAAAATCAAACAGCGCACGAGGAGGGCTGATGGATTGAATTATGATCAAAGGCAATACTCAACTTTGTAGTACTTAACTGCCATAAACTACTATTGATGTAAACTCAGTAGGAATATTAATCAATGAAGCAAAATGAAATGAAAAGGCAAAACAAGAGGCAGACCATGCTACAAACGGCTGGATTGGAAGACATGGCAGAACATAGAGTTGAAACTTGTTTTACAAATTTTTTTTTCTGCCCATTCTTCTGTCTAGATTAAGTTAGCAGGTTACTGTGTATTACTTGTGTCTGATTACTGCCTTAGAGATAATGAAGTATTAACTGTGTAGTTGCTATGTTTTTTCTGCGAGTACTTCAGTTTCCTCCCACCGACCAAAAACGTACACGTTAGTCTGATTGGTAACTCTAAATTGTCCCTAGGTGTGAGTGAGAAAGTGAATGGTTGTTTGTCTCTATGTGTCCCTGTGATGGACTGGAGACCTGTCCAGGGTGTTATCCCCTGCCTCTCGCACAGTGATAGCTGGACATGGGCACCAGTGACCCATACGACCCAAAAAGGAAGAAGCGGGTAAAGATAATGGATGGATGGATAGTTGCTATGTTCTCTCAGAGAGATCCAAATGGTTCAAATCACATAAAATCACATTTTGAACGTTCACCCACAACAATCTGACTTGACCCTTGAGGTCAAATTAGTTTTGTTGTTTTGTTTATTGTACCTGAGGAGCTCTTGTCCTTCATTGCTGTCATGTAGCCATCCTCATCCGTGTCCCCTCGGGACGTTCTGTCCCCAAGGAAAATGGTGGGGTCAGCGCTGTACCTCTGGGTCCCACTGTCTTCCGCTCCGGCTTGGCTCTTCTTATGTAGGCTTCCATTACAGCGCTGGTCCTCCAGGGCTGGACCCTGACAGCCTGTGGCCTCCTGGTTTGAACTGCCTTGGGCCCCTGCCAGGTCTCCTTCTGATGGGTTTGGACCACCATCTCGATAGCCAAACTGGTTCTGCAATACAGAAAATTATCAAATTTGACGTCTTCTTAATGATCTACAGGCTGTTTCTAACACAAGATTCAAGGTTTACGACATTGTGGCTGTTTTTTTTGCCTGTTAGAGTAAAATTCTCAGGTAAAGTTTTGCTGGTGTAGTCATGAGGCTTCGGGGACTCAGAAGGGCAGTCAGGAGAAGCTACAATTTCAACACCTGAACCTAAAAATAACAAAAAAAGGATAGCAAAAATCCCCCAAAGACTAAAACAAAACATGACACACGAAACAAAGGGCTTCTCGTGGTGCTGTGTTGGCTTGCCGTGGGCTATTTAGTCCCACTATCCTGCACTCTTGCAAACTCTTAGCGCTAAGCAGCAATTACAGGAAGCAGAGAAACAAAACAACAAGAGAGAGGAAAACGCAGAAGAAAGAAATATCCTGGGGTTATATCTGTCCACCTACTCTTTTAGCCTAACCTCTATCGCTATCAATTTCCCCCTCCCCTAACTTTCTCACTTCATCAGTGCTTCAAAGCAAGTCATTATCTGCTCCTTTTCTCGGCATCTACACAAATAACGGTTCCAGACTGCAACGTGAGTAAATATAACTCCAGTGGATAAATTCTACAGCGGGGTGTTGGACTGCATGATCAAAAACATTCTTGACCTTAAACGTGACTTTACTGTGAGCTTATCTTTTGGGTAGGACAAAGAGACATGTCCAAGTCACAAGGGTAAAGAACAAATCTGAGGAAACAATTTCCTTTTTCAATTTAAATAATATTTTTATGTTACACTCCATGAAAATACGAGTTGAGATTGTGTTTGTTCTTCCTTGTTTTATCCTGTACAGCAACATGAACCCCCACAAGTTTTATATCAAAACGACCAGCAATGCACTGCGATGTGTGCTATTACCTTTATTGGCATTTCAAGTTACCATGGTAATGTAATTTGCAAACAAACATGCCATTTTTCTCATTGAAAAATACTGACAGAACTCTAAACAGCGTCTAACTGCCACAGTGAGGTCACATGTCCTAGAGGGAAGAGGTCTCTGA
Source organism: Argolebias nigripinnis (assembly GCA_031763805.1). Taxonomy (NCBI): domain Eukaryota; kingdom Metazoa; phylum Chordata; class Actinopteri; order Cyprinodontiformes; family Rivulidae; genus Argolebias; species Argolebias nigripinnis. The sequence continues at coordinate 22,691,363 of JARVJN010000905.1, forward strand.
AGAAATTTTGGAGCCATTTTGATTCAAGATGGCTGCCACAGATACTTCATGAAACTCAAAATTGACGTAAACTCTATCCTTATTTGAAATATTGAGCTGAAATTTAGTATGGTTGTAGCTGAGAGTGAGTTGCTACACAATCCCAATGCGAATAAAAAATCCAAGATGGCCACTTTAGCTAAAAGGGAAAAAAATGATCACAGCTATTTCAAAAGATAAGGAGCTGAAATTTGGTGTTATGGTAGCTGATAGCGATGTACAACACATTCTGAATTCAGATCTTAAAATGCAAGATGGCCACTGAAGCTGATTTCAAATGGCTTTAACTCAGAGGTTTTTAGAGCTATTTAGCTGAAATTTGGTGTACTGGTAGCTGAGAACTATCCCAGTGCTTCCCTTACCAGTGGGGCACTAAGTGGGGCATCCAGCCCCATCAGCAGAACTAAGCACCCTGCCCTGCCTACCGACACCCACCCCTCCACCCCCCATTGACAACTGTCAGTGTTAATAAATAATAAAATAAATGTCCATTTTTGTCATCTGTGTATGTTTCCCATACCCAGACGAAATTCGTATCTGCATTTAACCCAACCACCAC
>JARVJN010000905.1:22975393-22989714 GCA_031763805.1 Argolebias nigripinnis
ATGCAGAGACGAATTTCGTCTGGGTATGGGAAACATACACAGATGACAAAAATGGACATTTATTTATTTATTTATTTGCATAGCTTGTCATTATCTTAACAAATAAATAACACCAGAGTTACAATGCCAACAATCTAAGTGCATATAAACCATTTGTTGATGGTGCTGAAGCTGCTGGATGTCTAGCATGTATTGCCAGTCCAAAAGTTCACTTAACTCCTAGCAGACAAACATTCAGTAATGTCAGCACTTTCAGCATCAACTTTGAACTCTCTATCTTAGCAAACGCAAAATGGCTACACGTCTGGGAATTTTACAGGTATTAAACTAAAATCTGGTGTGAAAGAAGCTGAGTCATTCAAGATTCATATTGTGAACACTGAAAAATTGCACATAATCTTATTTTTAATATTAAATATGAATTATAATACTTGTATAATACATTATACCTCAAATACTATAACACTGTCTCCAAACCATAAGATCTTAGTCTAAATCTCTGGTATGAAAGGTGACTGGAGCTATGCATTCCTATAAGGAATGCTAAGCATTAAATTCTTTGTAAGTGTTAATTATAAATATTTTTTTAATCCAGTTGTGTTAGAATTCATGTATGCATAACATTGTGATACATTCAAAAGCCATGAGGTCTAATGCAGGCTTTTACCGAAGCCAGGCACGTAGCTGATATTTTAACTTTCCTTTTTCTGTTTGAATCAACCAGAGTGTGGACGAGGGTCTGAATAACAAACTTTTAAATTTGCATCAGACGTAAGGCTTGCCCCTCCCATGACCCTGAATGGGACAAAGCAGGAGTGGAAAATGAATGGATGGATAAAAATTAGCACCAAGCGGGTATTTATTTCCACTTCTGAGTCACTGAAGTTGGGAAACAAACTTTAGATAAGGTGTTTTTCAAATCCAGAGTCATTTAATGCATGAATGTGAGTTACTGTCTGTATGAAGATCTATTTTGTTACCTTGGTTTTCACAACAAAACTAGTTTACTTTAATCCAAAAAAAAATCATTCATAAAACACTTTTTGGGTAAAACATACACCAAATTTACATAACAATCAAGAGGATTTGTAAAGAATTTCAACCAACTAAAATGAAAATAAATTTATCTCACAGCATAAAGTTTAACTGGGAAAATAAACATATAACTTTATGTAAATTAATGCCTACCATTTATGGAAGGAATGTTTAGTTTCATGCCAACGTTTTAAACAAAACTTTGGGGAGATTTTTTGTGTGTGTGTGTGTGTGTGTGTGTGTGCTTTGGCTATGTCTCAAGAATGACTCAGCTACCGCCACACCAATTTTTGCTTAATATCACTACAAATCACAGATTCTGAGATGCTTCTGTTTACTAAAGGCAGTTAGATGTGGAAACCATTTTGAATTGGGTTGAATTCAAATAATTATAGTAATAGTGCCTCTATGAGCTGGCTGCTCAACCGCCTTTGAGTCCCCCAGAACTTCAATTAATTTCTCAAGTTTGGAAGTCTTTTTGGGAGCCATGTCAAGTCTCACCTCAGGGTACCATCCCCAGTCCAATGGACAAACAGAAAAGTGCAATCAGAAGATGGGAGAAGCTTTAAGGTGTGTCACTGAGAACAACCCTTCCACTTGGTGTCAATACATACCATGGATTGAGTAAGCTCATTACTCTTACCCCCTCTGCTACTGGTTCATCCCCCTTCAAAGCTTCTTTAGGATATTCTTCACCCTTGTTCACTAGCCAGGAGTCTGACATTTTGGTAACTTCTGTCCAACACCTTCTTTGCAAGTATTGCAGCATTTGGCGTCAGACTAAGAAGGGTCTCCTGTGGACAGCCAGAGAGAATAAACCCTTTGCAGGTTGACACCGGTCCGCAGTTTCTTCCTATCAAGTTGGACAGAAGGTATGGCTATCCACCAGAGACATCAACATTAAGGATATGCCCAAAGAGCGTGCACTTAGTTTGATTGGCCTGTTTCCTATCACAAGATTAATTAATCCACCTGCTCATCTCAAATTATCCTTTTCCACGAAGATACATCCCACTTTTCACATGTCCTTAACATAGTCCTCAGTTTTAAGACCCACTGGCAGGCAGGTGAGGAGAGCAGGAGTTTAAGATAACAATAATTTATTTAAACCAGAAAACAAAACAAAAAAAGCTGACGAGGCAGCAAAAACGTACTCAAGCCTACAGCGAGTAAACAGAGCTTGACAGGTGAGCAGGAACAGGACGGGGCGGATACATCTGAATAAACTGAATCGGATGGATGGACAGACAGACGAAAACAGACAGGGCAGAGGAGGACTGGGACGTCTGTGGAAGACAGAACAATGATCAGACGTTGGAGCAGTGAGGAAGAGAGGTTTAAGTAAGGCTGATAGATGATGAGTGCACCTGGGATGATTCTGATTGGAAACTGGTGCAAATGATTAGTGACTGGAGAGACAGGCTGTGGACTGAGTGAGAAGTGACAGGGACCACAAGGAGCAGAATGACAATAAAAGGAACAGACTAGGAAAATACAGACCAAGGAAACACAAATAAAACAGACAAGGGTCAGATCATGTCAGTCCTGGATCAAACCAGTCAAAGTCCTTTGAACCCTCCTTCTGACTTCCCAATAATGAAATGTAATTTAATGATACTTTATTTATAGATACTTTAATTTAATAGTATATAATAATTATTATTATCCCTACTTCCAGTTACTTACATACCGGTATTTCTAATTCCCTTAGATACCTACCTCTGTACACTGTAAATAAATACACTTATCTTTTATTTGAATGTCTGAGTCTCCTTTTCTCATCTACATTGCTCTGAGTCTAAAAACATATGCCAATCATATGATAGTAAGATATAAATTGGGTTTCATTTCCACAGAATCTCACATTTTAAAAGATCTGAACTGGTGCTTCTGTATGTTGACACGGGGAGACAAGCCCCACCTATTATGAGCCTCTAAGCTGGATAGAAAAATGACCACACAAAAGCAAAAAAAAAGTCAGAAAGATGTGGTTTGAAAAACAAGCTGGACCAGAAAGAGCAAAAAAAAACTGTACTGTCCATCTGACTGTCAGAGTCTCAGTGAGAAGAAAAATCCCACTGCTTCATCTCTGTTCCAGCCCAGACTCTCTCATCTCTTCATCTTTTCTCTGGTCTTCTTCATACACACACAAACACATTCAGATCTATGCAGACAAAAAATAAAGACAGAAAACACACAGCCCTGCGGCAGAGTAGCTGAAAATGGTAATTTTAGCGCAGCAGCTGTTTTCGCCTCCCATAAAAGCGGCATCCCTCTAGCTCCTTTCAGTCTTCCTCCCAACTTCTTTTCTTTCATCCCAAATCCACCCTTCCACACTCCGTTTGTCCACGCGCACCCCCTTTCCCTCCAAGCCGTCCCACGTTAGCCCTCTTGAGCCAGCCCCGGGCTCAGAAAGTGCCTCAGCCTGTGGAAAAGTGTGTGCACAGCTGATATGTGCACGTGGCAATACTGAACTTTGCATAACCCAATACAATGCAAGATGAGAGCATCGCTTAAAATGTTTAACTCACAAAAAAAGAGGAAAACCCCTTAAAGGTTTGTTGCAAACAACTTAAGCACTAATAGTTTATATTTTAAAAGAAAACAAACTAATAATTCATCAAACTCATTCCTTTGCGAGCAGTAAAACATTGGAGTTTCTCCAACTTCCTGCAACACGCAGAATGTTTGATACAGTCACTATGGTAACCGCATATCACTCTCAGCCCTTTCACATTCAATTAACAATCCTGCACATGCCTAATTGTTTCCCTAATGATGCTGAGTCTAATGGGACTGTTTATGCTATTCATTTGATGGTGTGGTCCAGTAATTAGACTGCACCTCACTTCATTAAACAGCAGGAGAGAGGGGGGATTGGCAGGATTTAGGCCTTGTGGCACTGGCGACTGTGACTGTGAATAAAAAAAACAACAACAAAAAAACTCCCCTATGACTGTGATGCCCAAACACCTTGAGACACATACAACTAGACCCCAATGAGGCTTATTGTGAGTGGAATAGTTCTCTCTGAGAGTATAGATATGCTAAAGATATTCAAAATGTGAATGCATAGCACTCCTACTATTATAGTCCAAGTAATTATTTGAGATATACACTAAATAAAAAATAAGATATGCAGGTATACCAAAGTACACGGATGATTGGAAAACAAGACGTCAGACAAAAAATTATAAATCAAGGCACAATGCCTGATTTTTTAAGGAAAACCAGTGAGTTAAGATAACTCATATCGTTTCTGTCTGTCATGGAAATGTCTTGAAGTAAGGAGCTTTCTCCAGTAGTTGAAGGTGTAATGGCTTCCTGTCTTGACATCTGCACAACAAATAAAATATCCACATGGTTTGGTCTATCAAACAAATCCTATAAGGTAAAGCCCTCTCACCACTACTGTTTGATGGTTATAAGTACCGGTAGGTCTGTCGCAATAAACAATAAAATAATAAATCGCATGATGAATGAAAATTATCAACCTCATTTTCACCGGCTTTATCGTTTCTTCATGTCTCTCTCTTTCTACAGATGACACGGTTCAACTCCGGTGCTTTACATTGACCCCTCCCTTTCTCCTTTCTCTTTAAAATCTGTTTTAACCATCCAAAATTGTGTTTTTTTATCGTTAAAAGCAGCTAAGCTGAGAAGCTAAGCTACAAGCTATGCTAACAGGCCGACCTGGGTAATAAACCTCCTTCTTGTCGAAGCTCCAAAATTCACGGTTGAAATCTGTACCTTTGAGTAAAAAGTTGTTTTTCACTGCAAAAAGAAGCTGAGAACTTGTTTACGGATTTTTTTTTTTTTTTTTACATTTTTGGGCGCTAGTGGCCTTTATTGTAGAGGAAGAGGGCGAAACGGGTAGAGAGAGGGGAGAGACACTGCAGAAACAGCTCGTCGGGTCTGGGACGCAAACCCGCGACGCCTGCAGAGAGGCCCAGCCTCAGAACATGTGCCGCGCGCTTATACCCCACACCAAAGCGGCGGCACTTGGATTAAAAAAAAAACCATTGTGCTAAAGAGCTCAAATCACTGAGTGTCCGCCATGTCACCATGTCAGCCCATGTCACGTCAAGGGCCCTCTTTCCCATTTTTCTTAGATACACCGCTCAACTATCCAAACTTTGGTTCAAACAGTCTTATACTCCCACCAGGTGGTCGAAAAAGGTACTACACTCCAAACAAATCAACGTTTCTTTTCAAATTTGACAAGTACTAACTATTGTTAAATTTCAAACAATATGATCATGTATCGCAATAATTTCTGAAACAATTAATGGCCCAGCAAAATTTGTTATTGTGACAGGCCTAGTTAGAAGTCCTTACCATGATCGCTATACATCATACAAACTTCATAAGGCATGACTTTACTGCCAGCACTGAATTGTGAGAAGGCCTTACCTTCTGATTTTTGGATGACAAATATTTTAATGTTAATTTTCTATCATAGAACAAGTGCGGCCTTCTCACCACCAGAATTTGATGGTGAAAAGACATCTCATAAGTTGTCAAATGAAAGCCCAAATTGTATTTCGTTTTCATAACCATCCTAGAAAACATACAAAGGGAGGCCTTCTCACTCCTTCTGTTTGATGGTGAGAAGGTCTCACTTTATATCTGAACAAAAAATAGCACCCAAATTGTATTTATTAAACAAACTTTATGAGAAGAGGCCTTCTCACCCCCAGCATTTTATGGTGAGAAGGCCTCACTTTATAACGTCTTAACAGATTATTGCCGAAATGGTATTCATCATATAAACAAATGTAGAAAAAGTTTTCTCACCACCAGTGTTCGATGGGGAGAAGACCTCATTTCATGATGTTTGTGTACAATGAATTATTAGGTAAGTGACATACAAACCTCTCAAGGTGAGGCATTCCAGTTTTAATATATTTTGAGAAAAAAGCCAGGTTCGTATAATTACAGTTGAAGACACCAGCCAGAGTCAGCCTTAAAATCATCACAATGAAGGGGCAGTTTGACCTCAACTTCAGAATATAAAACAGTAAAAACCCTCACAAAGCAGACTGCAAATACAATATGAATGTGTTAACTGGTTTATGTTGTCAACTTGCAGCATTTAGCTCCTAAGTGAAACAGTGAAACAACACAACTAACTGTGAAACAAATTGCCCCTCTGGGATAATAAAGATTCTTGAACTTGAACCAAGTGTAATTTCGGAACAATATTTTGGTCACACTAAGGGCCTAAATCACAAATGAAATCTGACTGGTTTTAGTTCCAAACTGTGTGCTTTTTCTTTTTACAAAGTCAATGTTTATGTGAATTCTATCAAATGCAGTTCATAGTATTGTACTTCACTGTGTGTGTTGCCTGTTGTTTGTTTGTTTGTCCAGCACTTTGGTTTGGACTTGTACCTGTTTAAAGTGCAGTATAAATAAAATGGTATGGTATGGTATAGTAGTGGGTCATCTTGGTGTAAAACTGCCAGGGTTGATATCTTTATGTGTGACCCATCATAATAGTAATGTATTCGCTGGTACTTTAAGTTGACAGTCATCATCAGGTGTTTAGATCTATCCACAAAATAAATTGATTGTGACTTTCTAAAAAAGGGGTCCAAGGTGACTTGTTTGCAATGTACTGTTGGACACTACAGAATCCTGTTCATTTATAAAGAGTGGTCCAGTATTTCTTACACTAACATGGAGTAATAAGGGAGATTGAAGCACTGGACCTTAGTAGGTATTTAGATAATTCAACCAGTTCTGAACAAGGCTCAATGAGATTAACCTGTATAAATAAAGGTTGAATGAATGACTGCCATACTTTTGGGTCATTTCACTCAGTTCTGAATATTCCTTTGCATAAACGGACCATTCCACTTGTCTAATGTGGTCTTCTTAGTGTGTATTAGGTTTATCACAACCATTTTATGCAAGCTTCCCAATTCTGAATGTTTATATGGTATTACTAAAACTGAATAGGGAATTGGTGAGCAAAGGTTCCCACTTTCTTCATCATTGTCCAATACGCAAAGGGATCCGCATTTGGGCTTTCAGCTCTTTTTTGCCCCTGCTGACCTCCAGTGGTGACGTTGATATCTCTACCATTTACCACGTATAACTTAAAATTCTTACCTTGAGAAATGAAAGATTGCGGTTCCTATCGATACTGGTGATCTCCAAATTGCCCATGACAACCTCACAGTTTTCATAGAGCTTGCGTAGGGTGCGGTACTGCTGGTCCAGGTCAGACAGGGTGCTCAACTTGTTTTCTGTACCGGGACAAACTGGAACAAAAGGTAAAAGAAAAAACATTTTGTTTTAAGATAGGAAGCTAACTCACTGTTTTATTGGCCACCTCAAAAAAGCATATTTTGTCTGTCTTCATGTGATTGTCTTAGGGGTGCACCTATTGCAGTTTTCTGGATGATCACCAATCTCTAAAAAGCCTGACTTGCTGATTTCAATTTTGGCCGATACCAATTTTGTTTTACAAGCAATACTGTCAAGTGTTATAAGGTCATAATGCACCTTAAACTTTCCAATATTATTTTATTGAAAAAACATACCTTTTAACAATATCCTAGAAACATTACAAAATTGTTGTAACTTGTCATGAATTACTGCTCTGAAATATAAATGAGGTTTAGACAATACTTGTTAAAACTACAAAAAGAATGGTAAAATCGGTTTTTTATGTATCAGCCGATCTCTGATTTTCCAAAATTAAGAAAATCGAGGCTGATTTATCAGTGCACCCCTAGTTTGTCTGTTAGCAAAATGTCTACTGAACCAGTGAAAGACTTAAAAAGCCTTCATTATATAGATATCTAAAACTAATTAGCTTTCAGCGGTGACTCAATTCAAGATGGCTGCCATAACCAGCTAAACTTAAAAACGCTAAAATGCTAAACCTGACCGTTTTACAGATATTGAGCTGAAATCTGGTGTGGTAGTAGCAAAGAGTCATTCACCTACTCAACAACTACACCAGGTGATACATTTGGCACAAGGTTATTGCCTAAAACATTTAAGTGCCTGTGACATATTTTTTAAAATTATTAATATGAATGCATTTCTTTTTTTTGTTGAAAATTAACATTATTAATGTACTGCATAAACAAAAAGATGAACAGTTGTTGACATATTAACATCCACATTAACAGGAAGTGATGTCAAAGAGACACCCTGTCAAACCCTGCATGTAAACAGAACATTGCTACAATGGCTAACAACACTAACAGAAGAGAAGAATCTGATGTTTCTTAACAATATTTTGAGTCACTATCAGAGAGAAATGAAGAAGAACCAAAGTTCAAATAATATTATTAACTTTTATTTAACCAGGAAAATCCCATTGAAATCACAAATCTTTTGCAAGGGAGGCCTGGACCTGCATGTTTTTGGTCTGTGGGATGAAACCGGAGTGCCCGGAGAAAACCCATGCAAGCATGAGAAGAGCATGCAAATTCCATGCAGAAAGACTCCAGGTCCAACAGGGGATTGAACCCAGGACCTCTTGTTGTGAGGCAACAGTGCTAACCACTGTTAGCACTGTTGCTAACAGTGGTTAGCACTGTTTCAATAAAAATGATCAAGGAGTTCCCCTTTAATATCACTTCCTGTTTTACTTTGGCTGTGCCAAGTTCAAAAGTAAATGTACCAGTTATGTGACAAGATGGGTAAAGGCAGATCCATTATGCCAATTGCTTCTTAGCCTGTTTTGAAACATCTCAGCAACACTCATCTGCTTCAGCCCTGCCTCCAGCACCACCTGGTTCCAGCAATTTCCCAGTCTTACCCGTTCCCACACCCGATATTTGCACCACTCTATTCACTGTGCAGAAGCACAATGTCAGGTGGGTGCTCCAGGCAGTGAACCCCAAGAAGGCTTCTGGCCCAGAAGGAGTCCCTGAAAAGGTGCTCAGACCATGTGCCCACCAGCTTTTCTTCATCTTTAACAGAATCTTCAACCTCTCCCTGGCTCAGGCAGTCATCCCATCCAGCTTAAAATCAACTACCATACAAGCATTCCAGTACCAAAGAAGTCCTCTATAGCCAGCCTGAATGATTATTGTCATGTGGTGGTAATCATTCCAGTAATCATGAAGTGCTTTGAGAGGTTGGTTCTTCAGCTCATCAAGAACTATCTCCCTCCAGGCTTTGATCATTAGCAGATCACATATCACACAAACAGGTTCACAGAGGATGCAATCACTGCAATTCCACTCTCCATTGAGTCACCAGGCACAGCAGCAAGAGCTATGTCCAGATGCTGTTCGTGGATTACAGTTCAGCAATTAATACAATCATCCCTGGCATTCTCACCACCAAACTGGCATTCTTGGTCTCCCCCTCTCTCATGTGTACTTGGGTGAAGGACTTTCTCACCAATCTGCCCCAGACAGTGAGACTTGGCCCCCATCTTTCCTCCACTTGCATGCTGAGCACTGGCTGACCACAGGACTGCATGCTGTACCTCCTCATGTTTTTTCTCTACACCCACGACTGCTGACTAGCTTACAAGAACAACCTCATCATCAAGTTTGCTGAAGGTACAACAGTGGTTGAACTCCTCTTAATGGGAGATGGAACAGCTTACAGGAAGGAGGTCCTGAAGGTGTCAGCCTGGTATTCAAAGAACAACCTGGCTCTGAACACCAAGAAAACCAAAGAGATCATCATTGACTTCAGGAAGTACAACACTGACCCAGCCTCCCTCTACATCGATGTTGAATATGTGGAGAGGGTCCACACCTTCCGGTTTCTTGGTGTCCTTATCGCCACTGACCTATCCCAGAAAAACAAAATCACAGTGGTTAGCAAGAAGGCTCAGCAGCAGCAGCAGCTTCACTTCCTGGGAGTTCGCAGGAAGTACAACCTGGATTCCATCCTGCCATTGACCTTCTTTCGCTCGTCCAATGAGACCTGCTGACATACTGCATCACAGTATGGTACGGCAGCTACACCGTGACAGACAGGGAGAGGCTCCAGAAAGTAGTAAATGCAGCACAGAAGACCATTGGATGCCCTCTACCCTCCATGATGGATATTGGCATCTACCGCTGCCTCAGCATAGCAAAACACATTATCAAGGACAGCTCTCAACCTGGTTTTGAACAGTCTGCTCTGCTGCCCTCAGGGAGGTGCTACAGGTGCAGAACAAAAACAAACAGACATAAGAACAGTTTTGCCCCCCCCTCCCCCTCCCTCCCCCCCAAAAAGCCATAACCATTCTGAACTCACACATTCACTGACTCCACAGCGTAACCTTCCATTCTACTAGACTTCCTTTTAAGCACCTACTACGCATTGTCTAATATGTTTAATTACTTAATTTATTGATAATATTGCAAGATGCCATAAGTGAGTGATATATGCAGAGTGTGAAATACAAATTCTACTTTCAGTGCAATACCACTACTATTGTTTTTAGCGTAGTTATTTATTTTTACGTTTTGCTTGTGTATATGCTTGCACTGTGAGATGAGTTGCTTTTAATCTAATTTTACATGGGTATAGTGACAATAAAAGACATTCATTTAATCATTCATTCTTTCAAATACCTTAAATATTAATGTTTTCTTCCACTTGCTGTATTTGTCTGAAATGCATGTCACATTTGTAATCTGTTGTTTGCACTTTAACAAAAACAGTTAGAATTAATCCAATTTGTTAGCAAAGTATCTAATGAACCTGTAAATGAATTGAAACATTGAAAAAAACTACTATTGAATGTACATTTTATGTACTTATAACATAAACTGACCATAATTTAAAACACTGTTCTTTACTTTTTTATGGTTTTTACTTGTTTTTTCCACCACTCACTTGCTGCAATAAAGTATCAACTCTAAAAATTGTACAACAAAAGTAGGTAAATTGAGAAAAGAATACAGCTGAAACTTTCCGAATCAAAGATTTTTATACTGTACCTAGACCTTGTGAAATATGACCATGAGAGGAGTAGAAATGTGTAAGGAAATAAGCCAGGAGTCAGGAGATCACGTAAATCTCTAAAGGAGAGCTGCTGATGTGACACCTCAACAATGAGGGAGCTGTGACGATCGGGACCTGGGCAGGGGGACACGTGGGGGTTAGCGGGGCGGGCTATCATTTCTCCGAGGCAGTGACCTACAGTTCTGGTCTGGCACCGACACGCTGTTTAATCAAAGTTATTCAAATTGCATTGGTTGACCTTTTCGGCGGGTTTCATGCAGAGACTTGGCTGGCGAGATTACAGGACTTTGAAGATATTATAGCGAGAGCAGTGGCGGTGTGTGGGAAGGCCAGGCAATTAGAAAGTTGTAGGTTCTACTACTGAGAGCAGCCTTAAACCATGTTCACAAGCACTGGGAACTTCTCTACGTCGGAAAAATGCCAGAATTCTTGCAAAGAAAGTACAAATTATATTGTAAAGGAACCAAAAATCCTCTATAGTAGAAGATAAAAGCAATCGGTTATTTTAGTCTGCAGAGCTAATGATAAAGGCATAAGAACTGGCTAATGCAGTGGCTACCACTGTAATTAATTCCTCATGTTTCGACCCATCAAGCCCAGTTCTGGTCCATGCCAGACTTTTCTCCTGTCACTCGAACTCCCCGGCTTCAGCTCTGCCACCATCTGCTCCATTCAGCTGGCACCATAGCTACTTGAACTCAAGCTTTCTGGGGGTTTATTGCTGATGTGTGTGTTAGGCGAGGGTAACAAACAGCTTTTGGATGGGTGTAATTCAAGCGAACATAAATGTTTGTTACCAGTTCAGCTATAAAAAGGTCCTACAATTAAAGCAGATAGTAAATAGTTCCAACTACAGAAACAGCATGTTTGTTTTTAAAATGAAGCAAATAATGTTTGTGTAAATGCTGAGTCGACATTCAAACTTGATTGTTTTCCTGTAGTTTTTTCTTACATTTACATGAAACTTCCACATACTTTGTACCATTTTAGCTATTCAAATATTCAAAATTTACAGCTTGGACTGGCATGCTGCACTATGATAAACTGATGCATGCTCAATAATCCAGGTAGAAAAATCTAAAATGTCTGGTCATCGGGACAAAAACAACAACAACAACAAAAACGGTAGATACATTTCTACATTTTGTTTATTTATTTATTTATTTATTTATTTATTGGATTGTCCAGATAACCAGACTTAACTTTTTTAGACTGCACTATGATTTTTTTTTTATACATCACACCATTTTTACTGTTATATAAAAAAAAAATCTAATAGAAGTACATCGAATATGTTCAATTATTTTTAAAATATTCTGAAGGCTTATATAAGCCTATTTCAGAATATTTTAAAAAATAATTTTAGCGTCTAGCCTCAGCTTTTATTTCTAGCTATTAACTTTTGTTTTGCTAATTGTAGCTGTAAGCTTCAAATTTGATCATTTCTGCTTTTACATCAAAGTTCGTGCTCAATAACTCAGGGGGAAAAAAAAAAACTTTGTTGGATTTTTACCTGGATTATTGAGCTTGAACGCTGATGTTTTGAATCCCTTCCTTAGGTGAGTCGACGGAGGAGAGGGAGAGCACCAGAAACTATATTTGTTTTAACTTGTTTCAAACAAAAAAAATTCTGTATGCCTCTCTTATGATTGTCTATTGTTGATTGTCCCAAGGAGAATCTACTGTTGCTGTTGTCATCATTCTTTGTTTGTAGCCTGGTCTCTCTTGTAAATGAGTCCTTGAGGCTCAATGAGATTAACCTGTGTAAATAAAGGTTGAATGAATCTTATCACCATCAAACTGGTTGGTCCACTATGTGGATGTGCTGCTTATGGGAGTTCTTGAGTTTGTTGTGGGTCATTGGATTGATGCAGTATTCAAAACTGCCCAGAGGACCTAGCTGACTTAACGTGTTGGATTTTTGCTTTTAGTTTGTGTTTGGCTAATTTCAGCTTTTGCCCATGGTCTTAGCTATAGATCAACCAGCCATAGGAAGGGCACTTTTTGTGTGCTTCTGGTGTTGGTTGTAAGCCCAGATAAACAGTGAGGGATGAGCCAGGAAGGACTTTTCACCTAAACCTGTGCCAAAACAACCACATGGATCGTACAACTGCTTCATCGGGTGGAACAACCACCACCGTGAGTGCTGTTAAACAGCGGGCACCAAATTAGACTTGGAGACAAACGATGCACTGTTTTGACCACTGACAAAGGAACAGCAGACAAGAAGAAGCATTTATCTACGGTTATTTTTTACTTTTATTTACCACTTTTATTAATTTAGCCGTTTTGCTCAGCTTGCTGTAGCTATTAGCCACTGCTCTGCTCCTTTTAGCTATAAGTCCCTGCTCTGTTCACTTTAGCTATTACCGTAGGCTATAAGAGACTCATCACTTTGGCTATTAGTCACAGCTCTGCTCACTTTAGCTGTCACCACTGCCCTACTCCCATTGCCTATTAGCCACCACCACCCTGCTCACATTAGCTATTACTGCCCTGCTCACTTTAGCTATTAGACACACTACTCAGCTTACGTTAGCTATTAGCCACTGTTCGGCACACTTTAGCTACTAGTCACAGCTCTGCTCGCTTGCCATTGTCCTGCTCACGTTAGCTATTAGCCACTGCCCTGCTCATGTTAGCTATTAGCCACTGCCATGCATTCTTTAGCTATTAGCCACTGCCCTGCCCATGTTAGCTATTAGCCACTGCCCTGCCCATGTTAGCTATTAGACACTGCTCAGCTTACTTAACTATTAACCACAGCTCGGTTAACTTTAGCTATTGCTCTGTTTTTGTTGGGAGTTTTTTCTCTCTAGCTTGTTTTCTCCTTGAGAGTTTGTTCTGATTGCTTCAGCTGTTTTCTGTTTCTGTTTTACTTTTATTATTCATTTTCAGCTTCTTCATCACATTAACAATCAGCACTCGCACTGCCTTTTTTTCAATTGCAAATCAATTTTTCTATTTGTTCTCATTTTTCCTATTTATCAGTATTAACAGTTTTATAATGTTCTGTCTGGTGATTCTCATCTACATTAAATAAACTGTTAATTTATGCACAAATTTGATTCTTTCATCTGTGAAAGGAGTCGATACAAAGCAAAACCTCACTCCAATCATCTAGATTGAATTTCATCAACGCTTCAAATAGAAAATCTATTTATTTTCCTTTTATTTGTTTATATTTTTACTGCATTCAGGAGAGCTCTTTTGTCTTTTTAAGCACTTCTGACAGCCACATTTCATTACAGATTAAGAGAATGTAAAGCAGTGTTAATTTTGACAGCTATTTTTAATTTAGTTTTAGTCTTAGTCATGTGACTAAAACATCATTTAGTTTTAGT
>JARVJN010000905.1:23199514-23209679 GCA_031763805.1 Argolebias nigripinnis
ATTTCTCTAGAGCCTGTTTTGTGTGTGATTTCTCCTTCTGTCTGGCTCCTGAGTTAGTGGGGACGCTGTCTGCTCTGCGATACAGAGTCCTGATGACTCCTAAGTTGTGCTCCAGAGGGTGATGGGAGTCAAACTGTAAATACAAAAAAATCAATAAAAATCCTTCCAGCTGCACAGCATCCAATACCAGAGGAAAATATCATCATCAAAAAATAAATAAATAAAGTGATTTACATCCAGAAAAAGAGGACTTAAAAATTCCAAAAGCAAAATCTCAGAATGAATGTAACAGACTCCAACATGCAGCCACCCGGGCGGCGCAATTCCAGAACAGTAGTGTATGAACATTTGTATATGTGCACCTACATGTCTGCATATTTTATTATCTTTATGAATAAATACAGAGGTGATTGTTGGTCTGCAGTACTTTGTACATGAAGTCACCTGAGATAATCGCAGAAAGGATGTTGTTCTCGTCTTCAGTGAATCTAGACGTAACATGTACTCCATCAGCAGAAGCTGCAGCCTCTGATTCATGAGATAAGACCAGTGAGTGTGTTTCAGTCTGAAGCGCTTCTGTTTCTGTGTCTGCGGGGCAGGAGGTTTGAGTGAACATCAAACAGGTGTTGACTCAGGTGAATGAGTCACTGTGTTTTTATGTCCTGGAAAATAAAAATAAAAAGATCTAGCAGGAAAATGAGCTCTAAATGTTCTGTACACATTTCTTTCTTTTTTCTTTTTTTTTACAAAGTGTTTCTTTGTAAGGCACATTTATATAACTGAACCCTAAACACAGTGGTCATGGTATATATGGCCTTAAAAGCCAACTACCAAAATAGTTTTATTTTCATGGAAATGTAAGCATTTTTCTGATTTGCTGTTGAACATTTTATTAGACTAGCAGGTGCCATTGTTAAAATGGGCAAATATTTCCATTTGAAAAAATGAATGAATTACAGCAGGAGCTGAAGCTGCACACTTTGATTTCTTTGAGAGATTTTAAACGTTTGATAAGGTCATCAGAAAAATCTAAGCAAATATGTTTTTGTTTTTAGTATTTCCCTTGTTTTATATGGCACTTTGATTTTTATTGTTTTTATTACACTCTTGCTTTTAATTGCTTTTATTGTTGTCTGTCTAAAACAGGTCTCTCTTAAAAATGAGTCCTTGTGACTCAACGAGACTACCTGTATAATTAAAAATTAAAATAAAATAAAATAAATGCACTCCTGCTATTTCAATATAATACATTTACATAAAGTGTTTTGTAGAAGAGATGCTTTTAAACGTTACCACTTAAGTATTCTTACGGCCAGCAAAATGTAAACAGTTTTTATCTTGTAAACGCTCAAATAACTAAAATGTTTGTGTAGAAATTGTGTAGAACACTCTTGAATTTAACCATAAGACAAATGAGGACATGTAATATAATATTTTAATCTATAGTAGTGTGTAACCATTACTAATCTCATGAACCACTGGAAACATGATGCAAATTCACAACTGATTAAGTCAATTCAGGACAGATAGCATGGATAGCTGATTTACATTAGCTAACACAAAAAAGTGCTCTAACCCAGCCTATTTTACATAAATAGATCTAAAATGTGACGTGGTAGTAGCTGAGAGTCATTCACAACACATACTGTATTCTATGTGTTGTTTGAGATTTCTAATTACCACTCAAAGCTGACACTTTTTATTTGTGCCATAAGGTGGAAAAAGGGCATTAAAGAGTAAACTAGACAACTGACATAAACAACAGCAATTAGCTGAGATACTGCTTTGGGAAACTTTTGTAATCAAATGAAGTATTTTATGTTGCAGGAAAGTAACAGATCATAAGAAATACAGTCGGTTAAGTTAGGATCCAGTTCCGAGATCTGGCCAAATAAAAAAATATTTTCCTAATAAAATATTTCCCCCAGACAAGTCTTGATGCAGAAAGTCCTGCTCATCACCAGTAAGAGAACTAACATGTCCACACATGCAGCAGAGTCTGTTTGGCTGTTTGGGGGAGGGCGGCTGTGTGAGATCATTCAAATATCCTGAACCACATCAGTGAATACTGTAACACACAAACACACAAACAGCCTGTGGACTACACACATACAGCACACACAGTTGCATCTGGACAGATGTGGCACTCCCATGTCGGTTCTGATCATTGCTCCAAATAAGGACCAAGACACAACGGCTTGTGAGCAGACGTTATAGTCAGAGTTTTACGGAAAGATAATAACAGCTGAAGGACACTGTGTTATCTCGTGTAATTGTGTTCAATCTGAGGAGAATAAATCAAGCTTATTCAAAAGCATTCACCCCGAATGACCACAAGCACACACCCTGGCCTGTCTGCAGCTCAGAATCTGCAGTGTGTGTGTGTGTGTGTGTGTGTGTGTGCATGTTTGTCCTTTAATGTTATCATCTGGATATGCTTTACAATTAGGAAAACCAGAAACATCCACAGCAACTTTATTTGACTGAGGAGGCAGTGGAAGACTTCATCCCATTTATTAGTTTCAGGATAATAAGATAGTATGAACAGTATCTTTTAGGCTAATAAAATGTGGTGTTCTGTAGAAAATTTATTTCCCCCCCCCCCAAAAAAAAAAACAAAAAAAAAACAACTAAAACAATATGGTGTATGACAAAGATAAATATATATACTTGTAATGAAAAGGTAAGGAAAACCATTGATTTATTTTTGTTTTATCCTTTTTGTCTTCAGAATCAACCATTAAAGTGATTTTTTATTTGCGTACATTTTCTTGTAGACAGTAAGGAAACATCAGTAGGAAGATCAAAGTTCATGCTGAATAACTCAAGTTAAAAAATCCAAAAAAGTTAAGTCAGGTCATCTGGACAGTTTCCATTTTATTATTATTATTTTTGTTTGTTTGTTAAGATTGTTTTGGCTCCTCGGACTGATGAAGCCCTTTGGATGAAGGACGAAATGGTTGTACAAAAAAAAACAACTGAATAATCTCGATGAACTGACTAAACTTTATTGGATTTTTACCTGGATTATTGAGCATGAACTTTGATGTTTTGAACCACTTTGCCTATGGCTGCCTCAGAGGAGTCGATGGGGGAGAGGGTTTGCCCCAGAAACCATCTTATTCTTATAACCAGCAAACTGGTTGGTCCACTATATGAGTGTGCTGCTTGTGGGACTGAATTTGTTATGGCTTCTTGGACTGATCAAGTCATTTGGATGAAGGATAAAACATCTCAACAACAACAAAAAAAAACTTCTAGATGACCTGACTGGACTTTGTTGGAATCCTGCATGAACAAAAATTAATGCTCTAAATTAGCATGTTACCAAACAATCTGTGTCAAGTAAAATGGCGAGGTGTGCATTTGAAACCTAGACTCTCAGTGGTGTCCTGCCTGAATTTATCTACCTCTTAATTGTGTCTTTATGACACCATGGCTATAGAAACCATTAATAATACACAGAAACATGGAATAATATGGTGCTGCATCACAGACAGTGTCTAATGTAACAAGAATTATGTGATTACTGAAGCAAGAAACACAATTAACACAATTCGACAAGTTTCATTCAACTGCAGCCACAGACATATCTACCAAAAGCATCAATATGGATGATTGTCAATAACAAAATTTAAAAATGCCCTTTTCTCACCAAAAGTCTGGATTATTTGAACTCAAAATCCATCCTCCTTTGTTTCCTCAGAGTTCTCTGTCCTACAGGTCATCATGGAGTTCCTGTTCCAACAGCGGATCTTTTCTATCACCATGAAAGCTAACACTGAAAGACCAGTCTGTTCTGTTGTGTTTCTGTCACAAGTTTTACTTTGTTTTAGGGCTGAGAATATCCACTTGACATTCAGCTTGTGCAGGTTGCTACTGATGCAGTGTACTAGCCCAGACCAATATGCTCTCTGACCGTCCAATTAAATGATGTGAAAATGCCAACATTTTTAAGGCCTGCTAGAAGGCCCTGATGTCACCAACTCAACATCTGATTAGTCAAAGCAACATGATTGATTGCCATTTATTTTGAGCTACAGGTGCCTGCATTGTTGATTCTGAAGGCCTCGAGGCAGATTTCTTTGACCCTAGCAACACATGATGATTGAAATATGATTGGATAAAAACTCTATATAACATAATATGATAATATAGAGTTTTTATCATATGCTACTGGAAAATATACCACAAGAGAAAAGTGGTGAAACTAAGAGAATAGACATTTAAGAATAAAAATAAATAAATATATCCATCCATCTATTATCTTTCACTTGTTCCAAAGTTAGATCTTGGGGCAGCAGCTTGAGCAGGGAGGCCCAGACATCTCTTTCCACAGCCACCTCTTCCAGCTCTTATGGGAAGATTGGCATTCCCAGGCCAAACAAGAGACATACTGTAATCCCTCCAGCATGTCCTGGGTCTTCCCTGAAGTCTCCTCCCAGTTAGACATGCCCAAAGCAGCTCCCTAGGAAGGCGCCCAGGGAGCATTCTTACCAGATGCCCGAACCACCTCAACTGGCTCCTCTCGATGTGGAGGAGTAGCGGTTCTACTCTGAGTCTCTCCCGGATAACTGAACTTCACACTCTATCTCTAAGGGAGAGTCCAGCTACCCTGCAGAGGAAACATTTCAACCGCCTGTATCCACAATCTCATTCTTTCAGTCACTACCCAGAGCTTGTGACCATAGGTGAAGGTAGGGATGTAGACCGACTGGTAAACAGAGAGCTTTGCCTTACAGCTCAGCTCCCTCTTCACCAAAACGGATTGGTACAGAGTCCGCGATACTGCAGATGCTGCACCAATTTGTCTGTCTATCTCATGCTCCATTCTTCCCTCACTCGTGAACAAAACCCCAAGATACTTGAACTCCTCTTCTTGAGGCAGAACCTCACCCTGGACCTGAAGAGAGCAATCCACCCTTTTCCAGTTGAGGAGCATGGCTTCAGATTTGGAGTTGCTGATTCTCATCCCAGCCACTTCACACTCTGCTGCGAACCGCTCCAGCGAGAGCTGAAGATCACGGCACGATGACACCAACAGGACCACATCTTCTGCAAAGGATGGAACCCTGAGGCCACCGAACCACAATTCCTCCACCCATGAGCACCACTGGCGGTGTCCAACTCCCACCCTGAAGGGAATGTGTCTTAAATACCAATAACTACATTTTTTTTGGAAAATCTGTCACCCAAAGACAGTGAGATACAAGTTTTATATAAATCATTCAAAGGCCCAAGCATGATTTGTGAATGGAGTCTGAGAGAAAACTAATACAGTATTTAATTTAAGATTGTTTTGTTAATCACTGTCTGACTTCATGTCAAACTGCTCTCACTAATTTACCTTTTAAGAAAGACATTAAAGGCTTTTCAACTAGTCAGAAATATTACAGTTGATGACTTACCAGCAATAATATCAATGATGCAAAAAAGTGCAACTGAACTTTCTGATCCGATTTCTGCTAAATAAATGAGGCTCGACATGAACCATAAAAAGAAAAAAGGACCTTTTAATTTCCAAATCTATCAAAAAAAGTGTAAGTTTCTTTTACTCTACAGTGAAAACGTTTGATTCACCAGCTCCTATTCACAAGAAAAATAGATATCGTCTATAATTAGTTTCAGTATCATCTACAAAAATCTGACTGAGAAAATAATATGTCAGAATTATTAATTACTCCATTTCAAGTCTCAAAGCAAGCAGCCACTTTCAAATAACCAAGACCAGAAAAATGTAAGTTATCTCATTTCAGGGCATGCTCGTACAGCGCATTGACTTTTTTCCCCGTTGTTGCAGATTCTCTGCAAATTTCCAAACCCATCCTGATAACTAGGTACCCCCCACTGTCTATCACTCCTGGATAGCCGATTACTGCAGCCCTCCCACGGATAAAGCTGTGTCCTTGCATCACCGTTTTTTTTCTCCTTGCAAAGCTTTTTGGGGGGTGTTTCCCTGTCTTTGCCTCATCCCTTTTTAACCACATTTACTTTCAGGACACATGCTCTAAAGGTGTTTGTTCCACGAGTCAAAGCAGCTTTCAGGGGTGATAAAAGGCCTTCATTAAGTCTAAATGCAAACAGTTCAGATGGGAGGCAGAAATGTAACCCTGTTCATAATGTTTTCCTAGAGGAGCTTCCTTTGGGTTGTTTCATTTCCCCCCCATTTGTCTTCAGTAAGGGTTTATGTGGTCTCTGGTGGCACATCCGGTTAAAGAAGCTGCCGAGCTGAACCTGTCACAAAGGGATTGAAGGAGTGCGAATGCATTTCTCACATGTTTGATGTCACACAACAAAGAGCGCTCAGCCTGGAAGGCACTTTGCTGTGAAATGGCAAAACAGCACAGTTACAAACTTAGAAAGCCATGTCAGCTCTTGGCATTGCTGACTTTTCCTCCGCCTTTCTGCTTGCCTTTTTTGTGCCACTCAAAAACTTCCTGTCTGAGAAAATGAGACGGAGAGACGAAGGAGTTTGTCTCAGAGGACAGGATTCAGTGTGAGTCACCAACTGCATAGCTGCTGTATGTCAACCTGAGCCTAACTAAGTCCAACACACATTAAACGGCCTGTGGGTATACACTAAGGTCACATCTCAAACAGGTGCCAGAGCTTGGTTTTGATCTAAAAAGTGGTGGCAGTGCTGACGACAGCAATTAATTAGGTGTATTTTCTGCACAGCACTCAAGAAATCACTTGCATGTGGCGACGCAATCTGTTTTATTGTTGGTTCAAGTATGAAACCCCAACCGCGACCAACAATCATAGGCCAATCAAACTTTATAGTGCGAGAGGATTGATCAGTGACTCATTTAGTACATCACCTTGCATATTATTGCTGATTACTGCATCAACTCTTACTGTATTACATATTTATCCATTACTCATTTTGGGTTTCTGTAGCCTTTTGTCCTTCATTCAGTCAGAAAGAGGTTGCCACAATTCCATAAAAGCTCAATCAGACAAGAGTTGGATGCATTGATATGCAATTATATCAAGTGAATACTGTCCTTTTATGAAGTAACATATCGGACTGTCAGTGTCCTTTTTCTCAGAAATGATGGATGTCCTTCCAAAACCATTGCTGGATAACAAACAGTCTGTGTAGCTTGTAAAGAAAGTTCATTTCTATTGGCATATTTCATCCATTAGGAGGTTAAGACCATGTACAGGTCATGGCAATATCAGACTTCATTTAAAATGTATATTTTTATGTACATTGTACTGTACTGTACAACAGACACTACTGTACATTTAATGTACTTTGTACATTGTAGTGTACAACAGACACTACTGTACATACTTATGTATGTTGTATATTTTACTGGGTTACATTACATTGTTGTACATTTTTATGTAAATGGTTAATGATAAATGGACTGTATTTATACAGCGCCTTTCTATCTTATCAAGACACTCAAAACGCTTTACTCTACAATCTGTGCCCTCATTTACCCATTCATACAGCACTCTACTAGATCTATACAAAGCTAATTTAACGAATCATTCTAAAGAGACTAATCAGTGCTTTATCAAATTCACACACCGATGGGACACACATCAGAGGCAATGAGGGGTTCATTGTCTTGCCCAGGGACACTTCGGCATGTGACTGCTGGTGGAATTGCACCCCCAACTCTTGCATTGGAGGACGTCTGCTCTAACCACTCAGCCACAGACGCCCTTTGTACATTGTACTGTACAACAGACACTATTGTACATTTATGTATGGTAAAAGGGGAGTGGTGGCGCAGAGGTTAGAGTGGGCCTGTAATCCGAATATTGCCGGTTCAAGCCCCGGTACAGACATAAAAAAAAATTGGTGGAAAATGTGAAACACCCACACCTGCCTCCATCCTTATTCGCCCCACCCTGGGCCCCTGAGCAAGTTCCCTAACCCCCATTATCTGCTTCTTAAACAGGTCTCTCTTGAAAATGAGTTCTTGTGACTCAATGAGACTACCTGTATAAAGAAAGGGTAAATAAATGAAAAAAATAAAAGAAAATGAAATGTACATTGTACTGTACAACAGACAATACTGTACATTTTTATGTACCGGTATTTTGTACGGTACAACAGTCATTACTGTACATTTGTATGTCCAGCACTGTACAGTATATTGTTTTTCTGCAATGTTGAATTGTATCATTGAAAAAGCTTTAGTCATTCATCATATTTCTACACTTCCCTTCCAAGCACCCCAAACTATCTTGTAATTTTTTTAAGAGGTCTTGATCAGTAGTTCAAGTTTTCTGAAGGTCTTTCAAACATTTTTTGGACTTTTATTTACAGTCCAGTAACTGGCATGACAGACTTTTCCGTGGCTGTAGATGGCTTTCTGTAGGCACTTTTTGGTCCACTTTCCCTTTTTTTATTTTTTATTTTTAAGTACACAAAGTTGGTCACGTACGAAAACGGGCCAGAAAATTTCTAAAAATGCAGTCAGAATAAAAAACACTTCCAAAAAAGGGCCTACTGATCAAGACCACTTTGAATGTTTACCTGAAAATAAATCTGAAAGCAAGGTATTAAGTGGTGGTATACATTTTTTCCTACAGTGCTGTAGTTCCTGACGGTGCCAGGACACAGAGTTACAGAATGGTAATGTTTCCTGTTTCCATCCAGCGTCACTATAATTCTGTAAAAGGGAAATTGCTAAGCAATAGCATCTAGTTTCAAAATAGGGTCATTAACACAGTATGAGACGGTAAAACGATTTCCCCTGTGAGCAAAAGCCTCTTTAAAACAGCCTGTTTCAAAGTGACTGTTTTTTTATCCTGCCTGACTGTTTTGAATGAATTAATGTTCGGAGGAGGAATGAAAGGAATCGGCATAGCACTTTTGCACTTGCAGACAAGTCAGTCGCAGGGCCAAAAAGACGTGAAAAATTACAAAATGAACTAAGAAACGCCACAATACACATCAGCCATGCTGTCCTACATGTGTTTCCTCTGATTCCAGAAGAGACTGAATCATTATGATCAGTACCACTCAGCTGATTGATGTGTCAATTCCAAAGGTGAGTTTTGGTGATTAGAGCAGCAAAGCCAACTTTGTCATGTGATTTTTGCCCAAAAGCTTAGAAGTTTACCTTTGTTGCACATTAAACTCAACCACATTGTTAAAACAGGAAAAAGGAAATAGGGGCTGAAGAATCTAGGTCAGTTAGCAGGATGAGTTTTAGTCAATAGTGTGATTAGTGTGGGCATGAAGAAACATCCGGTCATAATTCAGTTGAAACTCACACGGAAGTCAGGGAACTTTTAATATAAACAACTTTTTTTTTTTAACTGTGGTGTTTAAACACAATCAGAATCACTAACTTATATTTTAGAATATTTTGTTCTAACAATTAATATTATTCTTAAATGTCTTGTTCTCTTCATTTCATAGCTTTCCTCTTGGTGGTATAGTTTCCAGCAGCGTATTATTTTGCAGACTTTTTAATTACAGTAATCATATTTTGACCATCATATGTTGTAACAGTCAAAGATATCTGCCCAGAGGCCTTCAGAATCAACACTGTAGGCACCTGTAACTCAGATAATGGCAATGAAACTGTTGCATCAACCAATCAGATGTTGAGTTGGTGACATCAGGTCCTTCTAGCAGGCCTTAGACACTTTCAGCGTTAGCTTTCATGGCGATAAAAAGGGACCTATTGTTGAATTAAAAACATCATGCTGACCTGTAGGACAGAGGAACTGAACTCTGACTGAGGGAAGAAAGGAGTCTGTGTCCAAATATTAAAAGCTTTTGGTGAGTAAAATGTGATTTATTCAATTGATTTTATGTTTTTGTTAATTCATTACACCCATATTGATGCTTTTGTTAAATATGTCTGTGGCACTGTGGTGACTGCAGTGGAAGGACACGTATGTGTCTTAATTGTGTTAAAATTGGATTATTTTTTTTCACTGATGGCATTCATTCTTCCACCTGTCTGTGATGCAGCACCATAATACTGAACATTTCTGTGTATTATTGATGGTTTCTGTAGCCATGGCGTCATAATGACAGAATTAAGGAGTGGATAAATTCAGGCAGGACACCATTGAAGGTCGAGGTGTAAATGCATGGCCTGCTACCGATGAAACTGAAAGTTATGCACCATAACTCATGTTCCCTGAAGGAAGGGAACGAGGTGCAACACTATTGCTATGGGAA
>JARVJN010000905.1:23806017-23816414 GCA_031763805.1 Argolebias nigripinnis
CTCTTGTATCTGATGAAACTGTTTTGTATTGTTCTTTTAAAATGAATAAATAAACATCAAATCAAATCAAATCAAAAGGCTTTGAAATATTGACAGTTGGAGGTGTTTTAGGACAACACAAATCTGTCTTGGTTGCGTACTTAATAACTCTTTGTCATTCTGTTCAGAAATAAACTTATTACCGTAGTCTACAACAAGTCAGATATCAGTTGTTTATAGCTTTTTAAAAAAAAAATAGAAACTGACTCTCAAATGTTCGGACACCTAACAAAAATGGCCTTTGATGTATCCTCGATTTTTGCATCAAATCATGAATCTGGCACTGTTTTCAGTGATCTGACCGTAAATTGATCACCGACTACTCGCCCATGTTTTTTTCTTCTCTATTCTAGTAAAAGTTGTTATTTGTGACACATGTAAACTCCTAATTACTTAAAAAATTATGTTTATTATATTTCTCACCTAAGGATATCACCATTATTTGACCGGCACAATGCATTCTGTAGCAATGATGTACATCTGTTATACTGGAGATTAAAACCCAAGGAGTCAAGGCTACAAAGTTATAACGTGACAATAAAATTATTTGTATTAGTCCATGTGCACAACAAAATGATCAAACATGATCAACTTGTGATGTTTAATTTATTAACTCTGGCTCTAACACAATACAAAATATACATTATGTCAGCTCTGAAACAGATAAGATATACAGTAGTCCCTCACTTATCGCAGGGGTTACCTTCGAGAAACCACCGAGATAGGTGAAAATCCGCAAAGTAAGGACATTATATTATTTTAGTATTTATGTATTTTAGGTTTTATACGCCTCCCACACTCATGCATACTTGTTCCTAAAGGCTCAGTTCAGGTTGCGCTTGATTATTTTAAATAACAATCCATGCCGCTCATGTGGCTCACTCAGCTATAAGACAACCCCCCCCCCCCATCCCCCTGCCCCCTCCTTTCTTTATCTGAGGCGATCTGTTGCGCACCCACTTGTGTATCTCTGGGTCACAATGGGGAAAGACAGACCCTGCCCCCTGGCACCCTCCTTTCTCTTTCTCTGCTGTGACTGACAGACTTGGAAAGAGAAAAGGGGGGTCTGTCTTATACCTGAGTGAGCCGCGCTCAGCCACTGTCTTTGAAAAAAAAAACTGAGTCACTCATATTTTTTCACTTACGCATTTTCTCAGATATTCTACATTTGTTCATCTGATCTGTTCATCCCTGCTCCCTGAATAGTAGTGATGGGAAAAGACAGACCCCATCCCACCACCTCCTTTCTCTTTCTGAGGACAGCCTCAGAAAGGGAAAGGAGGTGGTGGGGGTTTGTCTTTCCCCATCTTCAGTGATGTGTTTTGTACAATCTTACGTTGAAAACCCGTGAAAGTGTGAGTCAGCGAAATTCAAACTGCGAATTATTGAGAGACTACTGTATATTAACGCTGGAGCTAACGCGACAATGGAGTCATTTCTCCATTTAATGTATTTCAGTTTAAATTTAAAGCCTGAACATCAGATAATGGAGCTCACTCCAAAGCAGCCTGTCTACATATTTTACCCAGAATGTATCCCAAGTGTAATTACAATGGTGACATTTGTGTGTAAAAAAAAAAAATTTTAATATAAAAACTATAAATGTCTACAGTATTTTTATGATCTTGCTTTTTTTAAAGGAAGTAATAGTTTATCAAATAAGGTCTATTGTTCCAACTAGTTGGAATTCCTTTTAATAGCATCTTTCATGCAAAAAGTCCCCAAATTCTTTTTTATCCCAAATGAGAGTTGTTCTTTCAGGGACTTATTGTTAGTTTGTAAAATATTAAAAATACTTGTTTATCCAAGACAATTGTAAATTTGAAAGGTATTTTGCGGGTATATTGGATTACAAAAGGAGTTCTCTTTTCTTGAATGCAGATACGTCCAGTACTTTAACGGCCTCCTGTCCGGACATATTAAAATCAACAACAAGCCTCTCTTCTTGCATCATGTCATCATGCACGGCATACCCAACTTTGAATCCAAAGGAGGTTTGTTTTCCTTCTTTTTGTCACTACAAACATCTGCAGAGCAAACTCACCTTTCCTTGTTTTGACATGCCTCTTGTTTCCATGTCTTTGCAGGTTGCCGTCCTTTCCTGAAGATCTACCAGGCAATGCAACCAGTCTATACATCAGGAATATAGTATGGAAACTTTTAATTAAGTTCAGTGTGGTTTGTGGGAAAAATAACACCATAAAGCACTTGGATTTTAAAGGTTTTGTTGTCTGTTATGGCAGTAATGTGCAAGGAGACAGCAACACCAGTATCTGTATCACCATTGAACCTGGGCTGCTTCTGAAAGGAGATGTTTTGGTATGAGTTTGATAAAAGTTGTTTAAACTGAATTGGTTTCTAGGGATTCTTGATTATAGAACCAGTGCATATCATGCCGACTGATAAAATGTATTGATGTTTTATTTATTTCCTTTAGTTGAAGTGTTACCACAAGAAGTACAGGAACTCAACCCGAGACGTGGTGTTCAGGGTACAGTTTCACACTTGCGCTATCCACGACCTCGGAGTGGTTTTCGGGAAGAACGAGCTTGATGAAACCTTCAAAGGTATTGGTTCTTTTTCTACCAAAATATGCTAAACAACAACAAAACAGAACATTTTCAAAGGAATATTGGACTATCTGGAACTATGGACCGTATTTGATAAACAATATTTATTTTTTAATTTTTTTAATTTTTTAATTTCAGATTTAAAACAAGAAAGAGAAATTACAAATCACAATAGAGAAAAACAAGAAAGAAAAAAATCTAAAATGAAAGGTAGCAGAATAATTTTTTTTCATATCTGCCCCCTTTAAAAAAACAAATCAGTTCAAATAATCAATTCAAAACAATGATCATCCTTAAATAATACAACAAAATAAATAACTCATCATACATTTTCATTTCTAGTACATTTCATATTAACTAAAAGTTATACATATATTTTCAACAATTTAGTCTTAATCATTTTCTTAAATATAGAAATTGACTTTACTTTTTTAACATTGTTTTCCAAACTATTCCACAAATGTATTCCTTGCATTGATGTAGATATACTATACTTCAACTATAAGAACGAGACTGTAAAAATACTGTAGGCTGTTCATATTTTTATAATAAAAAAATAATAACGACTCACCATTTTGTTTAAGTTGCAATGCATTCTGGATCAATTATGTAGACAGGTTGCTTCGGTGCATGCTACATTCAGCTTGAATGTTCATTTCGGACATGGGGGTGGCTGTGGCCCAATGGTTAGAGTAGTCATCCTCCAATGCAAGAGTTGGGGGTTCGATTCCACCAGCAGTCACATGCCCAAGTATCCCTGGGCAAGACACTAAACCCCTCATTGCCTCTGATGTGTGTCTCATCAGTGTTTGAATGTGATCTAGCATAGAGTGCTGTATGAATGGGTAAAAGAGGGCACAGGTTGTAGTGTAAAGAGCTTTGAGTATCTTGCTAAGATAGAAAGGTGCCATATAAGTACATTCCATTTACATTATCTAACTAATATTATCTGACTAATTTTAACCAGAGCATGTTGACTGAGAAGAGACTGGAGAAATGACTCAGCTTTCACATTAATTCCAGAGCTAATAATTATGACATGTATATATATAATCTAATAATATTAGCTCCTGAGCTAACAGCATCCATCCATTATCTTCTGCTTGTTCCGAAGTCGGGTTGTGGGGGCTGCAGCTTGAGCAGGGAGGCCCAGGCATTTATTTCCACAGCCATCTCTTCTAGCTCTTCTGGGAGGACTCCAAGGCATTCCCAGGCCAACCGAGAGACATACTATCCCCAGTGTGTCCTGGTTCCCCTTCAGTCAGGTCACGGCAGTGAAACACAGAATATATGGGAATTGGGCCACCGCGCGGTTCACCTGAAGCATTACAATCACGCCCTTTTAGGGCAAGTGAGGCGTCTACGTCTCCAGAGGCCACGCCCCTCTGGTATAAAGGCAGAGTACGCCTCACGTTCGTCCTCTTTTGCATTCTTCACCATTCGCTTGAAACCTGAACCTTCATGGGACTTTCTCTCTGGCTAAACTGCCTGACCGGAGGCGAGCACGCTCCCTACCTAAGGCGTCAAGAGAGAGCACCATCCTGCGAACTGCTTAGTTGGATAACTAAGCCCAGAAGAACCGCTGTTCACGGCCCGCTAGCTCCTGCTACTTGGCCGCACGCTCTCACTGTTAGCTCCGTCTAACTCGTTAGCTCCTTCTAACCGAGGCGCCTTTGAACAGCACGACGGAAACGTTGATGCCTTCCCCCACCAGATGGCTCTTGAGAAGGCGAAGAAAGCACTCGGGCAAGGCTACAAGACTGGCTAGCCCCGCATCATGGCCTTGCCCGAACGACCGCGGCTTTGTCATTGCGTCGGCGGATTCCCGCAACGCCTGCCCTGTGTGCCTGGGAACGGTTCACACTAAAGCTGCTTTAGCTAACCCGGACACATGCACACACTGCAACCAGCTTCGTCTGGCCATTAGGGAGAGGCGCGTGGAGTTTGTGGTCGCTGAGATTGTTAGCGCTCCTAACGAGCGGATGACGAGGACCTCCATTTTACCCGACTAGCACTGCTAACTGTCTAGCTCCCCACAGTTAGCTCGGCTAACTGGGGGCTCCCTCGAACAGTGCAAGGACGACGGTGAGCCCACTTAGCGCCGCTAATGAGCGGACGACGAAGGACTTAATTGTAGGGTATGTGTGGAAAACTGCTTAGTTTAGCTTGCTACCTAACCTTCTTGTGTTAGCCAACACTGCTAACGTTCAAGTTTTCTGTCGCTGTTACGCTAACCTGTTTAGCCGAATCGACGATGAGGTCTCGCTAACTAAGTTTGTCTCACGCTTAGCCGAGCTAGCGTCCACGTCGCTGTCACGGCTCGATGGCCTGTCTAGCCCTGCTAACTGGCCAGTACCTCCCAGTACCGGTAGGGCTGTTCACGGCTTGCTAGCTCCTGCTAACTAGCCTACCAGTGCCTCCCAGTTTAGGCTGTTCACGGCCTGCTAGCTTTTGCTAACTGGACCATGCACTCTTGTTGCTAGCTCCGTCTAACCGAGACGCCTTCTTCGAACAGCACAGTCCAAGAGGGGAATTTTCTGCTTGATACCGACGACATCT
Source organism: Argolebias nigripinnis (assembly GCA_031763805.1). Classification (NCBI taxonomy): domain Eukaryota; kingdom Metazoa; phylum Chordata; class Actinopteri; order Cyprinodontiformes; family Rivulidae; genus Argolebias; species Argolebias nigripinnis. Next base: position 23,811,186 of record JARVJN010000905.1, read on the forward strand.
TAGTTTATCTTCATTAAATCACAAATGGACAGGATAGACGCTCTAGTTTCATTTTAATAACTCTATGGATAAGAAAGTTCATGCTCAACTCTATGGATAATTCACATAAATCCCAAGAGGAATGCTCAATCATAAATATTATCATAAATATTACTTTGTATTACTTAATAGTATCCAAAAAGTTATGTCGGAAAGAAGTGGAGTAAGTTTATTAAAAGGTCCATTTGTGAGTACAGTATAAGCATCCAAATAGGTGTGGTATTTGCTACACCTGAGCAGACTATCTTAAAATATCCATATAATAAAACTTGTGTAATTATTTTTCAAGCCCTTACAGCAGATTTACCTCAAGCGCCAAAAATGACCAGTAGTGTTTTCTTAAAAACTCACAATAGACATGTATCAGCCAAATATATACATATAGTGAAGCGGATCAGGGCATATTTATCATATGGTAAGATCTTTATTTTTGTAACTCTCCAGAAATTAAAAATGAACGGCATTTACTCAAAATCATCAATAAATGAGATTACAACTTTTACTGCCAAGAAACGGAGGAGACAAACTTTAAAATGTAAACATTTCAGAAAAGAAAAAAAAATCTGGACACAGAGGAGCAGCGAGTAGAGGCAACACAGGAAATAAGGAAATATGTCACGCATTGTGATCTTCTTCAACAGAATAAATGAAGCTAAAGCAAAAAAATCAGAACAGCAGTAGTTTTTTAGCATTTCTGAGTTTTTGCAATTTATGTGCACCAAAAAAGAATGACGTTTTTAAAGAACCTTCAAGTTAAGTTTCAAGCACCTCACAGTAAATGGAATGATTTATCTTTTCATGCTTCTTTGGGCCTTTTTTATGCTTATTCTTAAAAACAAACTCACATTTATTGTATTTTGAATCAATTTTAAAGGTGACTAAAGGGTATTTTTGCTCACAGCCTTAAAATAATACAACCAGATATAAAGCTTTTTAAAAAACGAGAGTCCATACACTCTACACAATCAATAAATGAAAAAATAAATATATAAATTGCTCAATATTGTTGTTTTAAGATCATCTCAAAAAATAAATGTTATTTTGAATATGTTTTTAATTTTTAATACTGTAACAAAATAAGTAAAAGCAATACATCATCATCATACTTGACATGTAGTAGCAGTCAGCCCGATACTGCACAGTTTGCTACATTATGTTCATCCAAGAGGATTGTAAGTATTGCATTTCATAACAGGGACAATATGAAGTTAGCGCACATATGGGGAAAATGAAATAAAAACAGAAACAGGAACATTCACCTCATCTTAAAAAAATAGGAAAGCTCTTGGTCAGGTCAAAGATCCTGCATCGATGCAGGCAGGCTGTGTGTCGCCCATGTTCCCTCACAGAGCTTTTCAAAGTTTTTATTTTTTGATTGTAAAGTTGCAGAACTAAAGCAAATAGAAATAAACTAGATGAAGATAAACGCCTTCTGGGGTCAGTTTATCGCACGTAAAGATGAAGGAGGAGGTTGAAACAATGCTCTCTGTTTAAATTCACCTGTCGCTGGCGTCCAATCAGAGTCTTTTATTTGCCAGTGATGCATCACTGCTTCATCTGTGTGAGTCTCGTATAAGTAGCACCACAAAAACCTATATGTACATGAGAACTACTGAACGTGTTTTATGCTTATGCTGACACCCGTTCCTTGTTTTTTTAATCACATTTGCATTGGAAGGAAGTCAAAAATGGCATCTCCAGCTTTTTTTTTTTATACAAACATAGTTCTTTTTCAACATTGGGGGGTGGAAAAACATGAAAAAATACGAGGTCTGCCCATTTTCTGACCACCCGAGCCACATTTGAACAAACATTCATAGAATTAATCAACTGTTTTTGAACAAACGTGTTTAATCAGCAAATACAATCACAAGTTTTTTGTTTTTTTCACAAACAACAAAATGAACTAACAATGTGGTTCTCCTTCAAGGACGCGCTCGTTAGAAGATGTGTCTGTGCTTTTTGAAACCTTTAAACCTAAACCAGAAGCAGGTTATACTCGTTAATTCTTTGCAAAAAGAATCACGTGGCTTCGTGGTGTCAGTAGCTTTGGGACAGACCTCACTGAACAAAACAACAACAAGCAAACAAAACAGGATCATCCATAACATCATACAATAAATGTAACTTGGATAGTGCTTTATATTGTTTATAAAACATAAATACACATCGACAGAGGCAGTGACATCGTGCTTTGTGTTCAGGGACTTTAAATTCATCATAGTCTCTTTTCTTTTTGTTGTTCCATTATAAAAATAGTCATTTTTATATGTATTTTTAGCTAAATCTTCATTGACAAAAATATCTTGTTTATATCTGCAGACATTCAAAGTTTACAATCATGGCACGTACACTTCTACACATACATGTATGTGTACTGTTTCTTTTCTTCTTCTTCTTTTGTGCACAATATGCCTCCAAAATTGCCAAATAAAAATATATATATTTATAAAATAATAAAAGAAGTGTTACAAAGAAAATAGTAACAGTTGTGGGGGTGGGGAACACGCCCAATGAAAACAATACAACAAAAAGAAAAGGGCAAGATTACGAGAGAAAGAACAGAACGAGGAATCGCACAAACAAACATAAACAATAAAATATATATATATATAACAGTTTTCACTTAAACAATACAAGGAAAAAAATGTACAAGTTCACAGGCGAAGGAAAAGACGCTCACGCCACAACATCAGCCCACATGTTCTCTCTGACTCCTGTCTTGCTTTTGTGCTCAATCGCCACATCAACCTCAACAAAGAAAGAAATAAACGGGCCGGGTGCCTCCGAGAGGCCACCGAGCCCAACGTGTAGAGGTTGTCTGAAACACTTTTTGATTAAAAATGGAAAAATAAAATAATAAAAGTCCCTTTGTTTAACAAAGGTTCACATCCGCTCAGCTCTGAGCTGCCACCAAACGTCACGTCAGTTTCTTCAGCTCAGAGCATGAGATCAAGGCTGTTTTTCAAATGGCGTAAATGTTCTCTTGTCTTTCTTTGTTATTCATTTAGCTTTGTGTTCATACCATTTGGCTTCTTTGTATGTGTGTGTGTGTGTCAGCTGTTAGTCCCTGACACGAGAGTTGTGTTAAATCGTCATTGTGTGAACGTCAACCCCCCCACCAAAAAATGGCTCAGCAGATCACGATGGCGTCCATCTTTTATGCGTGTCGGACGTTGCTGTTCACAACAAAAGACCTGAGCAAAGTTCTTCTGTTTGGTCGGGTTGCGTCCATGTCATGACAGGGTGCAACAAGGCATGTTAGCTGCGCCGGTTTTCACTCAAGGTCCCAAGGGCTGGACGGGGTCGTCGGTCTCTCGGGGGTCGAATACTTCAGAGAGAGGGAGAAATATAGAGACAGAAGAGGAGTGAACAGAGATGGGTCGCACGGCAGGTTGGCAGATGGCAGAAGAGGGTGTCGTTTGTGAAAGGTGAGAGAAGAAAGCACAAGGTTTAGAGGGAGGCTTTGACACTCGGGCCTCCGACTTGTCGCGTCAGAGCAGCAAAACAACAAACGAAGAAGCAGATGAGGAGTTGAGGGTGAGCGAGCGGTCTGTCCCCCACGAACAAACTGTCCTCGGCCCCTATTTAAGATCTGCACGAATACATTCAACAAGAGGGAAGCGGTGGGAAAAAACAAGGATGGAAACAAGAATGAAAAGCGAGAGCACATGGCGGAGAGGCAGCCGACAGAGGGAACAGGTGTGGCGCTCTGGTGCGTGTTGGGGTGCAGCACTACATGTCGTCGTCTACTCAATGAGAGTACTTGAATGAAGGAATTCATTGTGAATCAACGTGGTCATTCAGAGCAACTCAAATTGGCAACGTATAAATTTTTTTTTGTGGCTCTATTTCTACTCGTCAGTCGTGCTCTGTTGCTAGCATTGTGCTAAGAACAAAGGTCAAAGGTGACGTGATGTGCAACGTTCTCTAAGGCTCCAAACTGGGATTTGTTGTCCAACGTGTACAACTTGAACCCAGTCGGGTTCAAACGATCGGCCACTTTTAACCCTCGCTCGTCGAGGCCGGTCGATTCGTGTCTCGGCCTCTCGGCGGGCGCCGTGCGTGTGCTTGGTAATATGTGCGTGCGTGTCGGTCAGTCAGAGCGCCAGCAGCGAGGGCGAGTTCAGGGAATCGGACGACTGCTCGCTGCTGCTGTTCCGCTGGTTGGCGCTGACCCCGCAGGCTCCCTCTGGGTAGGTGAACACAAATGAAGATGTGTATGAGGTGCTGTAGCTGCCAACGGCTGCGTCGTCATGGTTAACACCACCACCACCACTGTCACTGGCCATGAGGCACGGCCCACCAGGCGCCGGCTCGCTCGAGCCATAGTAAGAACTAGAAAACTCTACCTCCTGCATCATCTCCGCTCGAGGCTGCTGGACTTGATGCGGCGGCTGCGGAACCAGAGGCTGTGGCTGCGAGGAGGCCGGGTGGGCCGTGTAGGCGGGAGGGAGATAGAAAGAGTCTTCCTTCACAGTCAAGCCCACGATGGAGGCGGGAGCAGGTTGTAGGGACTGTGCAGGGAGCTGCGCTGAGCCCTGCTCCTGGTACAGAATCTTGCAGTTTGACTGGTGGGCCACCAGCACAAACTCCAGGTGCTCCTTCTCCTTCTGCAGCTCCGAGATCTCAGCCTCCAGCTCCGCTTTCTCCTCCTCCAGTATGTCGGTCTCCTGCGAGGAGCGGGGCAGAGAGAGAAACAGTGTGAGCTATAGGAGAGAGACGGGACAAGACACGAGCGGGTGAGGCAAGAAACGAGATGCAGAGGAACGTTTGCTACAGCGTCCATCTACAGGGATGGTTGGGATCTTTTGCAATGAGGTTCTGTAGAAAGGCTACAAGCAGTCAACATCTTACCTGCTGTGGATTGTTCTTGAGTGTGAGGAAATTGGTTTTAATTCGGACTTACAGTAACTGATGTCAAAGTCAATGTCAATTTTATTTGTATAGCACATAAAAACAACAGAACAAATAAAAATAAAAGAGTAAAATGCATCTAGTGTCACTAAAACATAATAAAGTTAACACAACAACAATAAAATCTGTTCAGACTCTGCCTGGATCAAATGCCAAGTGAAACAGATGAGTCTTGAGCAAAGATTTAAAAGTCTCCACAGTCTGAGCGCTCTTTAAATTCTCAGGTAAACTGTTCCACAGTTTTGGAGCAGCAACCGCAAAAGCCCGATCACC
>JARVJN010000905.1:23843851-23856309 GCA_031763805.1 Argolebias nigripinnis
CAGCGCCATCTTTGCGTGCAGTATCCCCAGGCAGACAGGACAGGCCTCGTGGGTGTCCGTCGCCGAAAGGGAAAAACTGCATCCGCTCGGGCAGGTGCGCGAGGACAGGCTCACCGTCCTGCTAGCCTTTTTCGGAAGTCTTGGCTTTCGCTTTCCTTTCTCCGGAGGCATGTCCGAGATAAGACGAGCAAGTCCTTCCAAAATCCTTTTTTTTGTTGAGACGTCTCCTCTGTCGCGTCGCTTTTGCTGGCTAGCCTGCTACGAAATTAGCTGAGGTAGCGATGTGACGCAGTTAGCGCCGTCAAGTGAAGCAGTCTGCGGAATAAGGAGAAGAAAATACTTCGGGGTTTAGGAAAAATGTGCCGGACTAGCTTTGGCTAGTCCGGCAGTACGCAGGAAGAATTCTCTGTACGCCCTGTGTAGGGAGCAAGCTCACCTCTGGTCGAGCGATGAAACAACAGAGAAGTCCCGCGAAGAGAGTTCAAGTTTAAGCGATGTGAAGGGCAATAAGAGATCGATGGATGGGCGTCAGCGGCTTAAGTACCCAGAGGGTGGGGCCTCTGGCGTGACACTGACGCCCCTGCCATAAAGGCTTGATTGTATTCCTTCAGGTACTCGCGCGGGGGTGCAATTCCCATAGTGATATGTTGCACTGAGTGACAAGACTGAAAAGGGAACTGAATGGAGCTCGCACCGGAGTAGAGTTGCATTTGGGCCTAAGAAATCCAACCCGGCCCGGGTTAAACACATAGGTCATTTAACTGTAATTACAGGGCCGGACCCTACAAAAAAACAGACTTTAATTTTTTTTTATTTATTATTATTAAGCTTTTACTACTTTTTCAAGCAAATCGGTTTGACATAATATTTTAAACATGCATTTCAAAGAAAGGAAGATACTGTATAAGATTTCTTGTTTATTAAGTCACTAAATGTAAATAAAAATAAATAAATAAATGGATATTAACATAAAAAAATGAATAGCCTAAAAAATCAACTCTAAAAGTAGGCTATTATACAGATGAACAAAAATATTTTAGAGCAAATGTATTTGGAAAAATATAGAACAAGGCTATTTTAAATGAACGCACTGCTCACTTCGTTTTTTGTAGTTTCAGATGCTTCTACTTTCACCACAGATGACAGAAGGTGTAGAGACATGTGTGGCCGGTGATCAGCTGATCCTTCTTCTCATTCTTATTTAGTTTTCTTTGTGCTGTATGATTAGTAAAACCGCACCATCGAAGCCCGAGCCGTCATGCGCAATTATTGCACAATGCGGCAGTGCTACTCTTTTCAAAGTCTGATTAACTACTGTACTGTACTCTTCTTTTTATCCTCATCCCCTCAACATAGTAAACTTACTGCCTCCTCTACAAGTAGATTAACACAATTTTATATTGTGCATTCTTATTTAGTTTTATCTGTGCTGTATGATTAGTAAAGCCGCATCAAATCCTGAGACTGGGCCAGGCCGGGCTTGGGCCCGGGTTAGAAATGACAGCTTTACACTGGAACACACTGTCTATGTAATTTACCCAGAATGCATTGCAGCGTAAATAAAATGGCTGTGTCAATAATTTTTAGATGATCGTAACTAATTTTTCCAATCCGTGAGAGATCATTGTAAAGCTTGAAAATAAGACGATACACAATCACACCGTATGTGATCTTGGATGATCTATTAGAGCTCGTATTGTATTGCATTATAAATGTGTATCTAATACTAACTTTCTTTAGGTTCTTCAAGTAAAAACATCACTCTGCGGTTGCTTTGGGGGTGGAGAATTAACTGCACAGTGACATATTTTTAATCAAGTGCTTTCTTTTGCATTTTTGTTTGACTCCCTCTCTTTCTCAGTTATGACATATCAACGAGCAAGGACCTATATCTTTTTATCTAAGGTCATAATGAGCAATAACTAAGTGAATTTTAACAGGTTACTACAGAAAATGACAATCCTAAGTACTGTAAGATAAATAAGGAAGAGAAAAAATTGATTAAAGTTGTGAACTGTTTTGTAAATCCAACAAACTTGCAGTGCAGAAAGTGGAGAGAACCCTAGCGACACCCTCCAGACTGAATTCAGCTGCTGGGAACTGACTAAAATCATCCAAGAGCGCCAACTCACCCCTCTGAGCAGCCTCAGTGGTGAAGCCCCACCTCACTCCAGCAGGGCACGTGTTGGGGTATGGGAACCAGAGAGGACGGGGGAGTCGGTAAAGAAGCTCGGAGATAAAAAGAAAAGTCTGTAAACAGCAGCTGAAGGATTGAAAAGATATGGATATTTTGAGCTAGATTAAAAAAAACTACAAATATTTCATGAATTATCTGACTTATTTACCCCATTACAGGTAAGAGAGATGTTTATGGCGAGTTTGAAATGATTATTATGGTAATTATTAGCATGACTTTGGTTTATAATTAGAACATAAGACTGAACTAATCCCACTATGCCAAACAGAATGTAACTCTAAACCTGTGTTTATAATCTCATACCGTGTCAACATTTGAAGTGACCACAGGAACAAACTGTGTTTACAGCTTCCTTGCCTGCCCTCTCATTCTTGTTGCTACTGCGCCCAGGTTGTTGTTGACATGGGTTTTGAAATAGCTGCAGTCCGAACGATCCACCATCTGTCCCAAGAGGTTGCTCAATTTGGAACATCCCACATACGAGCCAGCCTCGGGCACGTATATGTTGTATATCACTTTGCAGAAGTATCCCACTTAAGGGAGGCTGGCAGCTCTTTTATTTCTTTTACCTCGGAAGTTGTGCACTTGTCAGTCTGGCCATCATTTTGGGTTGACTAATATGATACAGCAACCAGGAATCATCTTGAAGATAACAACTTGTCATTTCCCAGTTTATCTATGCATTAAAACTGGTAGTGCTGGATATTATTAGAGCTGGAGGGGTTATATTTCTGGTGCGTGACTGCGTACTGAATATTTGGATTTCAATGGTTGAATGATACTCTTCAAATGAAAAATTACCTAACATTTAGAACTAATAAACCATGACAAAGCAATCCATGCATAGTAATGAAGGATTGGGAAAGCCTCAAGAGCATTTTGTTAATTTTGAAGTAGTTTAATTTTTATTTGTCTCTTTATGACTCTTTCAGATGTTGCTCACACTCAAGGTCCACTTGATGGAAGTCTATATGCTCAAGTCTGCAAGAAAGACTCCTTGGAGGGAGGTGTCACCATTAATGGCCTCCCAGCCCGTGAAAACCCCTTGAAGAATGCCGAGAACTCACTGCAGCAAAGCGATCATCCACTTCAAACAACAGAGCAGAACCTTCCTGTGACAGGTCACACCTCTCTCCCAGCTGTAGACCATACTCTCTCCGTGAGCAGTGACTCGGGCAACTCTACTGCATCCATCAAGACTGATCGTACTGATGAGCACAGTCAGTCCTTGCATACTGCTGCAAGCCATAACAACCCGACAACTCACCCACCACTCAGCCCACAAGAGAAGAGGGAGCTCGATCAACTTTTGAGTGGACTAGAAGCATCAACTCAGCGGCAGGCCTACTTGTCCACATCCACCAGTCCGGGAGGAGGGGTGAGACACCTGGTCCCAGCGCAAGTTCACGTCAACGGGGGCCACACCAGGGTCCTTGCAGTTCCTTCAACGGAGGAACGTGAAACAGACATTATCGACGAAGAGCGGCCAAATAGCCAAGAGGGCAACAGTGTGGACAGCTTAGGTACACTTTCATCCCTAGAGGGTCAGGCAACACCAGGTAGCCGCTACTACCAATCACAAACGCCTGTCAGTGTCCAGAACGACGGCCCCTATCTTGAGAGAAACGCTCTTGAGGAAAAGCTTAGCAAAATGCCTGTGCATGGCGTACGAACACCTACAGTGGTACAAGAGAGAGCTGCTGATTCGCCATCACCCCAGGGGGGATACAACTATCAAAATGGAGGAGGGATGTACCGCTCACCGTCTTTTGGGAACCAACCAACAGACAGTCCTGAGACAAACGCCAAGCTAATGCCCAGGGCCCCAGAGAGGAGCACCAGCAGTCGAGAGGCTGTTCAAAGAGGTCTCAACAACTGGCACCAGCATAGTCTTCCAGATGACCCTTTTGGGCCTCCTCTTCAGTCAACCCACAGCCTGCCCCACTTTCCAACCCCAGCCTCACAACGAGACATAGAGCAGTCCATCGAGGCACTAAATATGCTAATGCTTGATCTAGACCCAATCAGCTCTCATATGTCTAAGTCCCACAGTGCACCATCTGGGGAGAACAACCTCAGTTCATCCCAGGCACCATTCTCCCAGACCCTGGCCAGGCCTTCTTACCAAGGGGACTCTGCCATCCATGGCTACAACAACTTTGGGTCAGTAAATAACACCAATCATCAGCCCCAATGGTCGATGGGGAGGGTGCCAACAATGCCAAACCAAAGTCCAGTTACAGATTCTCTAATACACGCTACTCAGAGGTCTAACACTGGCTATCAGCACCAGAGCACCACCCCAACACACACTCCTGAGCCCTACCTCCACACATGCCAATCACCCCACTACTTCCCCACTGATTCTTCTTCTAACCTCAACCAGCAAAAGCCAATGAACTCGTATGCAGGAGTTTCACACTCCCCAGACCTGCAAGGTCCTTCTCCATATACAGGCTACAGCACCTCTTCTTCTCCACTTCCTGTCCTCACGCCGCAACCCAAGGACACGTCGTCTTCACCTTTGCCCAGAGAACATACAGATGCAGAGGAGGAGACACTAAACTTGGAAGGCCTGGTTGCACACCGTATTGCCGGTAAGGTGTGCACCCACTGATGTTTTTAAGAATATGGTGTGCCTATAAGAAATAAGAGAATACATAAATATAGAACCTAATAGCACATTTGACTTTTGGGCTTTAAACAGTACAAAGGGAACAAGCCTAGATCTGAATTGCTGACAGAAGTTAACATAAGACATTGTAGCAGAATGTGAGCAGTGCAGCTTTCAGCAGATTTATCTTGGTTCTGCATCACTGAAATGACCTGTGCTCATCAAATTAGCTCTGTGGCTGAAATGAAGCAGAGCTGGTTAAAATGGGAAAGAGAATGTGAATAGTTAGGCATTCAGAATCTCCCCTACTACTATCTACATACAAAGTGTAGCTTCATTAGGACCAGCTCATTGCTGCCTCCCAGTGGAGCAAAGGAGAATACATTTTCTCTGGTTATGTCATTACAAACCCATTTTCCGCGTGTCTATTTTAAATAGGATTTGAAATAAAACTATTTTATCCTCAGCCCATTTGTAATCTATTCCAGCTGTTCATTTCTGTTCCTCCCTATATTTTTTGTTTGTTTAATCCATCTTTGTTTCCATCATTGCTTTTTTCCCCCTCCCTCATCCTTTTGGTTCTGCCTCCTTTCCTTCCTGGATCAGAGTACAACGCTCGTATTCGGGGCATCAGTGAAAGCATGACTCCACAACAATCTGACCGCCATCGCTCCTATTCCTTCTCTGGTTTGTCCACTTTCCCTCACTTTTATTTTCCTAATTTATTTGATCTTTCTGTTCCTGCACCACTAAAATTTTCTCTGCCTCCCAACCATTTCACTTTAATTTATGATCTTTTATGGTTGCTTCCTCCATGATTTTTAATCCCGTCCGCTCTCGGGTCTGTTTGTCTTTACTTTCTGGTTTTTACCCTTGGTTATGTCCAACTGCTAAAATTGGCAACATGTTCAGTCCCACGCGGTAAAGATGTAACGTGGCTTTTCAGGAGTTCGTTCTAGAGGAATGACCCCAGAGGTGACGCAGGAGACAGGCAGACGTCGGACCACAAGTGAGGGTCAGTACCAGAGCAGCCATGACAGCATGTCAACGTCGCATTCGCCAGACTTCACCAACAGTCTGTCCATCAACCCGGGAGGAAGACCAAAAGAGGTACGATCAAATGGTTTCTCCATCTCATGATTTGACTTTTCTACAATCTCTTTTTGACATTGGACCATAAACACTGTTCCACAGTCTGTTGCGAGTGGATCACGTCACATGACTGTTCCATTCCACAGACCCGTTGTGTCTCCCAACTTTTCTGAATGTCTCGCTCGTTTACCAAAGTCTCTTGTTCTGAGCGTGGTTTGGGATTTTGTTATAATGTTGATGTGGAAGGAGGCAAAAGAGTCTCAGTCCTAACTTTGTTTAACAGATTGTTATTGGATAAAATATTTAAATGAACACAATGACCCTCTACAAAAACAGACTGACTCAAACATATATGTTTTAATTTAAATAAATCCATTCATCCATTATCTTTATCTGCTTCTTCTATTTTGGGTCACGGGGGGTCACTGGCGCCAGCAATCACTGTGCAAGAGGCAGGGTACACTCTGGAAAGGGCTCCAGGCCATCACACGGTCACATAGAGACAAACGGGACAAACAACCATTCACTCTTTCACTCACCTAAAGACAATTTAGGTTTACCAATCAAACTAACATGTATGTTTTTGGTCTGTGTGAGGAAACTGGAGCACCCGGACAAAACCCACGCATGCACGGAGAGAACATGCAAACTCCACACAGAGAGACCCCCTTGGGATTTGAACTGGTGACCTTCTTGTTGTGAGGCAACAGCTGTACCAACTGATCCACCGTGCCGCACCAAATAAAACTATTATGATTATAATAATAAATATATATGATTTTTGTGTTTTTTTTTTTCAACACGTACATCAAAACATTCAACTCATTCGTGACATTCCGGCTATAACTTTTGGTATTGAAATTTAAATTGTTACTTTTTAAAATGTTCAGTTTGTCTGCCATGTTTATCTAATTTAAAATGAATGGAGCTCTTTTCCCCTCCTCCAAACTCTATGTACTGTTTATAACCTATTACTGCTCATTTCAACTTTTGTTGTCATTCAGCTTTTCTAGCTTCTTTGTGCTAATTTCAGCTTCTTTCTCATCATTTAAATATTTTTTCAGCGTTTTTTTTTTCTCCATTCTGCTTTTTTCTGCTAATTTTAAGATTTGTTGCTACTTTTTAAGTTTTTAGTTTTTAGTTTTATAAATTTTCTGTTATTTTAATTACTGGTACTTTTGAAAATAAGCCTTTTGGGCGTATTTTTATATTTTCAACTTCTTGTGCTCTTTTAAACCTCAGTTCAGCTTGTTTCTGCTTTTCAGCTACTCTTTTTGCTAATTTCAGATTTTTTTGTTATCTATTCAGCCTCTCTCTGCCCGTCAGTTTATTCTGTTCATTTCTTCTTTTATTTTCCTGCTTTCAGCAAATGTCAGCTGTTCAAATTCAACTCTCGTTGCCAGTTTAGCAATGAAACATTTTCATCAGGTTTCAGCGTCTTCAGTAGCTTCCAGCAAAAATTGTTCAGCAACAAGCATTCACATTAATATATTCACAGAAAATGATATTTCACTAGTTTCATGTTTTTAATTTACTACACTTCAAATTGAGTTTTTTTTTTAATTAGGTTAGTTGTTTATTTTATTGTTGTGGTGGTGAATCCATCCAGTTGTCTTGCTCAGTGTATCTATTGTGTTTAGCTGTGTTTGTGACATATTGAATCTTGAACTCTTTTGGCCACCAGATGTTGCTGATGTGACGTGTTCCAAACTTTTCCTAAGTTTGAGTCTTTTTCTGAAACATTTGTCCCAAATGACTGGATCCCTTGAAAGTTCCTTGTCTTCCATCACTACCCAATAGAAACTTTGATTAATGCGTTCAATGCAGATGTTGCATTTTGGGGATAAATGTTTGTCTTGTTTCTTTTCCAGGGTTTTATGCACAGTTACCGTGAGGCGTTTGAGGACAGTGAGGCTGCCTGGCTTGCAGACAGTCCCAGCTTTGGAGGAAGCGGTAAGAACAGCTACATTCTACTCCGTGACCCCCACTTTCTAAATGTAGCTGGACTTCAAACTTTGTGGGTTTGCACCATCTGCCGGTGTAGGGGGTAAAAAATACAAAAAAACAAAACACCAGCTCTGATGGAAATTCACTTTATTGTTTTTATAAGCATTAAATAGAAATAACAAGGACAAAATCTCTGTTTTGGGTTAGGAATGCAAGTAAATTTGCTAATAGGCTAAGAAAAATATGGACAAATTCACTTTAGACCGCAAAATTCAAGAAAATCAAAAACTAAAGTCTATTAAAAAAATAAAACTAGAGAATCACAGAAGCCAAGAGGCTTTGGCCTGCAGGAGTTGTTTTAAAATGTGCTATATATTTTTTTTAGTTAATATGAGAACTTCTTGAAATGAGAAATGTTATTTTGAAATAACACAAATAGCTCATTAACTTAAGCCATTCGCTAACTTTTTGTTTTTGTTTTCTCAAGATAACTAGACATTTTCTTGAGAAAATCCATATTTTTATTTTTATCTAAACAAAATGACACCAGCTTCCTGAGGTTTATTTTTAAAATCCAACCATATTTAACCACAAACATTTTTTTAATAAAGTTATTTTATTTTTTTTTTTTGCAACATCAAAAAAAAAAGGGAACAAAGAACACCCCCCCCCCCCCCCCCCCCACTCTACCTCTTCCCTTCCACACCGGATCAGCACACACACATAAATACAATTAAACAGGCACTGACAAGTTTTCAACATACAACATAAAAGGCTGCCACGTGTCACAAAATGTCTAACAGAACCCTTATGGGTATATCTTCACCTCTCTTATCCAATGCTGAGGCCCAAAGATAGTCAAAAGCAATCACACCCTTCTTGTACCTTCTGAAGGACGTGTCCACAGGGACTACCCCAAAAAGTGCGATGAGTGGTGATGGGTGTTCAGTTTTTCCACATATCACAGAAAAAGTATCAAAAATAGATTGTCAAAAGGTCTGAAGTTTGAGACAGATCCAGAATATATGCAAGAGTGTAGCTGGAGTTTGTTTACAATGATTGCATGCGGGGTACAAGTCAGCTTTGATCTTGGATAACCTGTCTTTGGACCAGGGCAGCCTGTGCACTACCTTGAACTGAATTACAGTGTATCTGCAGATTTAGGATGAGTAAATGTTCTTAATTATCTTTCTCCAGATTGAGTCTGATAAGTCATCCAAGTCCTTTTCCCATTTCAGTTTAATGGAATCCAATTTATAATTTTAATATTTTATTTTAATATTTTATTTTGACAGGTTGCCAAACTTCCTGCCACTGACTAGCATTTTTCTTTGACACACTTGGGCACTCATACATGTATAGCTGCCCAACACACAACCCTTTTGGGAGGAGGTTTTTGTGATACATCCATCCATTATCTACCGCTTGTTCCGAAGTTGGGTCGCAGGGGCAGCAGCTTGAGCAGGGAGGCCCAGACATCTCTTTCCACAGCCACCTCTTCTATCTCTTCTGGGAGGACCCCAAGGCATTCCAAGGCCAACCGAGAGACATAGTCTCTCCAGCGTGTCCTGGGTCTTTCCCAGGATCTCCTCCCAGTCGGATATGCCCAAAGCACCTTCCTAGGGAGGTGCTCAGGGGGCATCCTTACCAGATGCCTGAACCAACTCAACTGGCTTCTCTTGATGTGGAAGCCTAGCAGTTCTACTCAGAGTCTCTCCCAGATAACTGAACTTCTCACCCTATCTCAAAGGGAGAGTCCAGCTACCCTGCGATGGAAACTCATTTCATCCACCTGGTCTGTGATCTCATTCTTTTGGTCCCTACCCAGAGCTCATGAACATAGGTGAGGGTAGGAATGTAGACTGATTAGTAAACAGAGAGCTATGCCTTACAGCTCAGCTCTCTCTTCACCAAAACGTACCGGTACAGAGTCTGCAATACTGAAGACGTTACACCAATCTGTCTGTCAATCTCATCCTCCATGCTTCCCTCACTCGTGAACAAAACCCCAAGATACTTGAATTCCTCCACTTAAGCCAGAACCTCACCCTCGACCTGAAAGAGTAATCCACCCTTTTCCGGTTGAAGACTATGGACTCAGATTTGGAGGTGCTGATCCTCATCCCAGCTGCTTCACTCCCAGCTGCAAACTGCTCCAATGAGAGCTGAAGATCATGGCATCATGACACCAACAGGACCACATAATCTGCAAGGAGCAAAAATGGAATTCTGAGGCTACCTAACCAGAATCCCTCCGTCCCCTGGCTGCACCAAGAAATTCTGTCCATAAAAGTTATGAAAGCAGCGACAATGGGTAGCCCTGGCGGAGTCCAACTCCCACCCTTAAGGGGTCTGACTTATTACCAGCAATGTGAACCAAACTCTTGCACCACTTGTATAGGGACCAAACAGCCCGTAACAACGGGCCCCTAATCCCATAGTCATGAAGCACCCCCTACAGTGTACCCCGAGGAACGCAGTCAAATGCCTTCTCCAAGTCCACAAAAAACACACATAGACTGGATGGGCCACCTCCCATGACCCCTCAAGGACCCTAGTGAGGGTAAAGATCTGGTCCAGTGGTCCACGGCCAGGACGGAATCCACATTGTTCCTCCTGGATCTGAGGTTCGACCAGCAATCGGACTCGCTTCTCCAGTACCCCTGAATAGACCTTACCAGGGATGCTAAGCAGAGTGATACCCCTATAATTGGAGCAAATCCTTCGGTCCCCCTTTTTGAAGAGGGGAACCACCACCCCACTTTGCCAATCCAGTGGCACTCCCCCCACTGTCCACACAATGTTGCAAAGGTGGGTCAACCAAGACAGCCCCACAACATCCAGAGCCTTAAGGAAATCAGGGTGAATTGTATCCACCCCCAGAGCCCTGCCACCGTGGCGACCTGCCAGTGGGATTGAGAAGGTCCAAGATGTATTTCTTCCACCACCCAACGTGATGCATACGTGATATATACATGATACGTTTTTGTGATTCAGACATAGTGAATGCCACAGGTATTCATAACAAGTACTTCTCGTTCATGGTTGCAATTTTGCTACTAAATATCCATAATCCTACTCTGTGGCCATGTGACTAGAAGTCACCCTGATGACCAATGAGCTACCATATTCTCATTGAATCATGAGAACACAACCCCAAGATAAACGTGCATTGATCAGATTTCCTGTTTAAAATTATGCTGGCTCCGTAGATAAATAACAACTCTGTCACCTCCAGACTGAGGAAACAGTATCACTTTCACGCAATAGAAATTTTTCGTTAGACTTTTTTTTTTTTTTACCTGTTGTGTTAAAGGCATTGTTCAGACTAAAACATTTACGGTATGGTATGTAGCCTATTTGTGTGTATGTTACTGGTACGTATTTAAATAAAAGTTTAAAAATCTTTCTGTGTACAGTAAACATCGTTCACAGCGTGAGAATATGGGAGGAGGTGTTCCCCCTCTCCTTGTGAGTCATGATTTGTGTGCCAGGAAAAAAAAGGTTTGTAAGCTCAATCGTCCAGGTAAATAAATACAAGAAAGGTTCAATCATGTCATCTGGGCAAGTTTCTTTTTTGGGAGAACCAGGACACAGAAACCATCATGAAGACTTGTGACAATATTGCAGTCTGTGCGTTTGTTGAAACACAAACTAAAGTCTATGAAACACCACCTGGTGGTTGATTCTTGTACTACAACAAGAACTGTACATTCTACCAGGAGCTGTGTACAATTTCTGATAATAAGTTGTAGACACCTGTGGCTTATACACCAGCATGTTTTATTCATGTAGAAAATAGTGTTTAATTTTTAATTTAGTATGAGTGGCTTACCGTCAGGTGTGTTCTATAGACTAGGAAATACAATAGTCACATGTCTCCCTTTAACTTGAGATAATCAAAATGAACATAAATTAAATTAAATAATAATACATTTTAAATTAATAAAATAAATTTTAAAAAGACACAGAGCTTGTTTAAAAATAATCTTAAAGGAAGTTTCTCAGTAACAAATAAAGTACAGTCTCTCTGTGCACTCATAAGCCTCCCAAACATTTTCTTCCTCATTCCCTTCAGTAAGACATGAATCTGTTTCCACTGATACACTTGGCAGAACTGAAGGTAGACTTGCTGATACACCTGGTGGATTTGAAGCTGGATCTACTGACACACCTGGTAGATTTGAAGCTGGATCTACTGATACAACTGGTAGACCTGAAGCTGGACCTGCTGACACACTTTGTAAATCTAAAGGTTGACCTACTGATACACTTGGCAGCCCAGAAAGTAGACTTGCTGATACACCTGGTAGATTTGAAGCTGGATCTACTGACACACCTGGTAGATTTGAAGCTGGATCTACTGACACACCTGGTAAATTTGAAGCTGGATCTACTAACACACCTGGTAGATTTGAAGCTGGATCTACTGACACACCTGGTAAATTTGAAGCTGGATCTACTAACACACCTGGTAGATTTGAAGCTGGATCTACTGACACACCTGGTAAATTTGAAGCTGGATCTACTAACACACCTGGTAGATTTGAAGCTGGATCTACTGACACACCTGGTAAATTTGAAGCTGGATCTACTAACACACCTGGT
>JARVJN010000905.1:24286053-24296427 GCA_031763805.1 Argolebias nigripinnis
GTGGTGACGTCACAGTCACGTGACCGGAAAAATCCGGATTTACCGTGTAAAAAAACGGCGCTAATTTTAAACTATTTATGAGAGGAATTTTTATTCATTTAACATTGTTTTAGCAAAAACGATCAGAGTTCAATCTTAAAATATATATATGTTGTGCCATTTTATGGAAAGTTCAAAGATGATGTCAGGGGAGCTTTAAGCCCAGTCTTAAAACTGGAAAATATGTGACAGAAACTGGAAGTTTGTTCCACAAGAGAGGAGCCTGATAACTGAAATTGACTGCAGACGTCTTGTGGTTTGTTCAGATGTGTAGTATAAAATAATTTAAATCCACGTTTGATTCGTCTTGTGTCAGTACGCAGACCCCGTCTCCGATCTCCTGGACAAGTGGGGTGCGTTTCGCTGCCGCCTCTTTAGGGAGTCCTGTGTCTTCCACCGAGGTAATTACGTCAAGGACCTGAGCCGTCTGGGTCGCGACCTCAACAAAGTCATCATTGTGGACAACTCCCCCGCCTCCTACATCTTCCACCCCGACAACGCGGTGAGTGTTGGATGTTACAATGGGTTTGGTTCAGTTAGTGTGGATGCTCTATTGATGTATTTATCTTTTAATCAAGGTGCCCGTGGCCTCATGGTTCGATGACATGTCTGACACGGAGCTGCTGGACCTCATCCCGTTCTTCGAGAGGCTGAGCAAAGTGGATAACGTCTACACAGTCTTGAAGCAACAAGGGCCTACAAGCTAACGCTGCTCGACCCGTCGCCTCAGCTCCGAACAAATCTGCGTTCAACGATACAGGAAAATGGAAATTCAGCGATGCTCCAGCTATCACTGCCAGCCAGAACTCAGGCTGTGGACAGAGCCTTCACCCCAAGTTTTGGACATCTTCAGTGATTGTTGACCTGGTCAAACCTGGTCTGACATGAACCAGCTGATGTGAGGGTGAAAGGATAAATGTTTGAAGACATTTCTGCTGAGGCCAGAAGCCACAAACTACCCCAGACACAGCTTTGAAAGCAGATCTCTTCTTGGTGCGGTCCCAGAAACTGATTTTGGAAACGTTTACGTGCAAACACGTTTGATGAGTCATAGAAATGATGAATGTGCGCTACGGATTCGTAACATATTTTAAAACATTTAGCATAATTATGCCCTTGCTTTGTAAGATGACGCACTTGGTCTGGAGTCAAAAAGAATTTGATCCTTAAATCTCATTTCAGAGGTTTGTTTGTTTTTTCTTCGACAATGTAATCAAGTATTTTTGAAAAAAGTCTTGACAGTGTTATTGAATAGCAATTCTTAAGAATAAATAAATTACAGCTAGGGCTGTAATCACGAGTTAATGAAAATACGGAATTGATTGGACAGCACTTTACATGTTTGATGTGTAGTCTATAGTGCAAGGACCGGTTTTACAATACAGTAGTCCCTCGCTACTTCGCGGTTCGACTTTCGCGGACTCGCTTTTTCGCGGTTTTTCAAAATAAGAGTAGACATGACACACAATTGGCTGATTGATGGACGAGCTGCACGGTCGGCATGAATTGTTTATTTAAGATAAATTATTTTAAATGAGTTAGCCCCTATGTGCAGCCCACAGGTGCAGGAGAGGCTCCCTCCTGCAGCCTGTCATGATCTCCACTCTCAGCCACATGCAGCTCTCTGCCACGCCCACATTTCTTCTCAGTTCTGTATCTGCTGCATGAAGGGTTAACCCTTTGCTGTCCTGCTGCGCTTCTCTGTACTACTATCCCTACTTGGCAGTTTTTCACTTATCGCGGGGGTTCCTGGAACCTAACGCCCGCGATAAACGAGGGACTACTGTACAATAGAAATATCTACTTATACTTTTACAATCAATCCACCAAAATGAAAGAAGCCAAGCCCTGTGACTAGTGTCCCCAAAAACCTGACACTAACTTGTTCTCGTTAAAAGCAGGTTTTTAATAACGCTTTAAAGCACTTTCCTGTCAAACGTCTCCTCGACTCCCAAGTAAGAGGACTACGACTGTCTTCCAAAAACAAATCTAAAGGAGTCGGTCACTGTTGGTGATCAGAGGTGTGATTTGTTTCTTGTTTTACAAATCGTGAACGGTTTCCTGCATCTGAGTCTGTTGTGAGCAGAAGGAACTCTCTTTTCTTCTTCTCAGTTGGGATATTTTCCTCCCTGAGCGGTACTCGTAGGTTGGAAACGGGTTTGGTTCAAAATTAGTCTTGGAGCAAATTGTTTCCGTTCAGATTTAGGTGTAAAATTCACCATCAACACTATTAATAAACATCTGTACGATGCAAATGCTCTACTTTTGTATTGTTTGTAACTTGGCTGAGAATTATTGTTTTGTTTTTTTTGTTTTATTTTGAGGACGTAAATTATGTAATTTGAACTCCGTATTCTAGTGAAGCTGCAGTAACATTTAAAGGATCAGAAGCAAAATCAATAGTATAGATGTTTTGTTTGTTTTTTCACGAGTTTGCGATGTTAAACTCACATGTTCTGTACTCGTGATGCTCACAGCACTTTTACGTGCCGGCTGTCAGCTTTTATCATATAACGGTTGACAGATTGACGTTTTTTCGCATACAGTTTACGATTTATTGAAATCTGTGATGTTGATATTATAAAACTGATCAATTTTTGACGCAGCGCCCTACTTTTTAATATTTGACAACTGAAACGTAGCAGGGTTTTACATCTCATGGCCAAAGGCATTGTGGGAAATGTAGGAAAGGCCCATTATCACATTAAAAGATATGTGAGACAATTTAGAGCTGGATTTAAAATATATATATATATTTTACAATCGCATCTTTTAAGGTTTTTTTTTCGTATTGGTGAATTTTAATTCAGCTGATATGAAAGCAATATGGCTCGTTTTCTCTTATTTGCGATATGACAATGTCTTGTGTTGACACCGATGAATGAAAACGCTGGGCTACGTTATTTATAAAATGTTTCCCGGCTTTCCACGGAGCAGGGAAACACGTTAACTCTACCCTCTTTAAGAGCTAAAGCATTATTTTTATATGTTAAACAAATTCTTGTCAATCAAAATTAGCCTTTTATGGTTGAAGAGTGGTCCTGATAAAATATTTATAGTTTTATTTTCCATTTGAAATTATGTTCTTGCTGTTTTTGTGCAAGACCAAGTGCCATATTAGTAGGTAGGATCCAAACAACTAGAAGAAAAAAATGTTTCTTGTAAGCCATCGACACGTCTTCAGTTAGATTGGTTAGATTTGCTGTTTTAAGTTTATTGGCAGAAGCAAAGTATTTATAGGAACGCTCATTTTGTCATCTGATTACTTTTATAACAAGTGTCGTGTGGGGCCCATTCGCTGATACTGTACTTCTTACACATTAATAGATTTGTATATGATGTTTTGCACAATAATAAAGCAAGCAAATTTAATTAATATATTTGAATATTCGTTTTACTGTACTCTCGATTCAATAGATGTAACCTAATTTTTGGCTTTTGTGGTTTCCTCATACCAAATGATGTATGGACTGTATGTAACGTTGCCATTTGTTTCCCATAAATGCTAAGTGACGGTCCTAACTGCAGTTTTGTGTGCACATCTTTTGAAATTATTTCAGCTTAAGACGATTTGCAGCTGATGTACGGTACATTTGCATCAGGCATCACTAAAGTACAGAAGTGTGTTTAAGACTGCATGCATTGTTTAACTAAGAGTTGAGTTTACTGTACTTTGTCCTTTTTAAGTACTGGTAATAATTCCAATCTGGTTTTATTTTAGTATGTTTTATTTCAATTTTTTTTTTTTTTTTTTTACAGTTATTTGAAAATCGTATTGGGTGATAATGGGTCTCAGAGGAGGAGTTAGACATTGAATAAACCCGTAGAGATTGTGTACAATCTCTTCCCACTTGGTGCACCATTTCAGCTTTGTCAGATATACAATTATTATCATAATCCCATCCATCCATGGTGCACCATTTCAGCTTTGTCAGATATACAATAATTATAATCCCATCCATCCATCATCATCTGCTTGTTCCAAAGTTGGGTCAAGGGGGCAGCAGCTGGAGCAGGGAGGCTCAGACATCTCTTTCCACAGCCATCTCTTCTGGGAGGACTCCACGGTTGTTCCCAGGCCAACCAAGAGAGTCTCTAGCATGTCCTGGGTCTTCCCCAGGGTCTCCTAGTCTGACATGCCTGAAGCACCTCCCTAGGGAGGCGCCCATGGTACATCCATACCAGATGCCCAAACCACCTCTGATGCCTTTCGATGTCGAGGAGTAGAGGTTCTACTCCGAGTTTCTCCTGGATAACAACTTCTCACCCTATGCAGCTACCCTGCAGAGGAAAACTCATTTTAACCGTCTGTATCTACAATCTTGTTCTTTCGGTCACTACCCAGAGTTCATGGCCATGGGTGAGGGTATGAACGTAGACCGACCGGTAAACAGAGCTTTACCGTATGTGCTTTGCTCCCTCTTCACAATGGACCGGCACAGAGTCCACAATACTGCAGACACTGCACCAATCTGTCTCTCAATCTTATGCTCCATTCTTCCCTCATGAACAAAACCCCGATATACTTTAACTCCTCCACGTGAGGCAGAACCTCAGTCTGAAGAGAGCAATCCACCAATTTCTGACTGAGGAACATGGTCCTCAGATTTGTAGGTGCTGATTCTCATCTCAGCAGCATCACACTCGGCTGTGAACTGCTTCAATGAGAGCTGAAGATAACGGCACAATGATGCCAACAGGACCACATCATTTGCAAAAAGCAGAGATGGAATTGCTGAGGCCACCGAACCAGATTCCCTGCACCAAGAAATTCTGTCCATAAAAGGTACAAAATCAGTGACAACAGGTAGCCCTGGCGGAGTCCAACTCCCACCCTGAATGGGTCCGACTGGCAATGCGAACCAAAGTCTCATACCGTTTGTATAGGGACTGAACAACAGTCCGTATAGCAACAGGTCCCCAATCTCATACTCACGGAGCACCCCCCACAGTGTACTCTGAGGAACATGGTCAAACGCCTACTCCCAAGTCCACAGTGTTCCACGGCCAGAACGGAACTGACATTGTTCCTCCTGGATCTGAGGTTCTACCAACGATAGGACTCGCTTCTCCAGTACCCCTGAATAGACCTTACCAGGGAAGGCTATGGAGAGTGATGCCCCTGTAATTGGAGCACACCCTCCGGTCCCCTTTTTTGAAGAGGAACCATCACCCCAGTCTGCCAATCCAGTGGCACTGCCCCCGTTGTCCATGCAATGTTGCAAAGGCGTGTCAACCAAGACAGCCCAGCAACATCCAGAGCCTTAAGGAAATCAAGATTAATCTCATCCACTCCTGGAGCCCTACTGCTTCTGAGCTTTTTAACTACCACAGCAACCTCAGCCACAGTTATGGATCAACCCTGAAGTCCCCTGACTCGGCTTCCTCCATGGAAGACGTGTAGATGGGGTTGAGAGGGTCTGAGAAGTGTTCCTTCCACCTCCCAAATGAATCATGCTGCTAATCCATGGTCGGACACAAATGCAAAACTTTCTATGGCAAAAATAAATCCCTTCAATAAAACAGCTTTGAGTGATCTTGCGTCACTTTTGCTGGTCCCAAGCCCAAACGTCTTACTTTGGCAAACTGGAGTTAATACTCAAATTTGTTGTTCCTTAAAGTGCTCCACTACTGTTCATTTACAAAAACTGTTTTGAGTCAGTTTTCTTAATAGATCAAACTCTGTATACCCAATAGTTTTTGGCTCATAATGAGAAAGTGTCATTTGTGTTTTAAAGCAAAACACTTATTTTCATAAAAACACGCTAATCAATTACTCGTGACACTTTTTACAGATTATCAGACATATTTTATTTTGCCCTTTTTCAAAATGTTCTTGCATTTTAACTTTTTTTCCTTCTTGCATAGACAGACAACACGACACCCATCATCATAAGTAGATTCCAAATCTATTTGTAAATTCTAAAATTGTTTATTTTAGTGGGAATAACTTTTCTTTACAAGTTCAATTGCACAAAAGTACCAATCAGTATTGACACAAATATTAGAAAATTTTACAATTTTATCTTGTATGATTTATTTTTTTCTGTTACACATTAAAATTTGTTTTTGTTTTGGCAACTTTTTATTTAAAATATTTAAATGTATTGTATATTTTACGACAAATATTGATCAAGCAACTAAATATCTACACTGTAAAAAAAGAATATCTTGACTGACAAATGTCCAGTTTTTTTAGCTCTGCTGAAAGTTACAATTTAAACAAATGTCATACATGAAAGTGGATATATTTTAGGGTGGTTTTCTCTACTTTCCATTTATCGTTAGCATGGCGCTGCTTTTGGTCTTGCCCAAGGTAAACTTGACTGTCCCGCTCATGTCCACGCTGGTGTCCCTCAGGGTGAGCTTTTGGACCGTTCCGTGGTCGTCCATTCGAACAGAAGGGCTTGGATGAAGAGTCACTCCATTTAAGGTCCAGACTGGAGGCTTGTTAATAGCAACAGAGACCTCACACTGGAAGGAAGCAGGTTCTGGTTCTGTCACCTCAACATCCTGTAGCTCTCTTACCATCACAAGAGCCTGGGCTGCAAAGGTGTAAAGCATGGTTATAATAGAAGAGAACATGAGAGGATGTGGTTTTACCCGTGAAGAACTTACCTTCAACCATTAGTTTTGCTTTGGAGGTGTGGTCCCCAACCTCAAAACTGTAGGTGCCCTCATCCTCCACTGCTACCTGGTGGATTACCAGTTTATGAGTGCAGCCGTCAGCCGTGATCTCTATCCGGTCTGAAGAAACCAGCTCCTGTTTGCCTTTGTACCAGGTGGCGTTGCAGTGAGGGGAAGAAACGGTGCATTCAAGGATAACACGGTGTTTCTCCAGGGCTGTTTTGTCTCGCAGTGGTCTTACGATGGAAACTGGAAGCTCTGAAATTAGACAGGCGTGGAAATTCAAGACTGAGAAAAGGTTCATAACAGTGGTGTAGTCTACGTGATACTCAAGACATATGGAGTGTACCCAAAGCTTAAGAATTTCAATACACCCACTTAAAAGTGCCCAATGATGCATGACATATCATTAGACATGTGTCATTGATACGTTAAACGGCAGTTGAATGTTTCCGTAACAATCTATCGGTATGCAGCGCCTTGCTTTGATACTGCTGTTTAAATTCTATAACGTTTTTAATACAAAGCCAGTTGTACAATGTATGTTGTTCATTTATTCTTAAATAAACATAAGAAAAAAATTTGAAATGTTCAATACGCTTAAAAATCAAAATATATTGACTATTACATTGTTCCAACAAGTGTACTTTGGTTTCTAAGCACAGTACACCCACTACAAAAATGTAGGCTACACCACCGGTTCATAACAAAAGAAGAAAATCTGAAGCAAAGGGGAAAAAAACGGACCCACCTTCTACCTCCAGGTTAGCTGTTGATTCAACATCCCTGGAGCTGAAACGGATTTCTCCAGCATCTTCAGCTTTAATGTTGCACATTAACAGGAAGTGTTTGGTCCCTGGTGGGAAGATTAGACTGTTATTTCCAGTTGATTCTTCCCAACAAAGTGCAAATGATTTTAAAGTCGAATTTCTCAGAAAAATAGGCCACTATACTCAAAACATCAGTCCACTTGGAGATATTCTAAATATCACAGATGTCACAGAACAACCATATGTTGAAAGACACATTGCGTGGTCGAGGAAAAGATGTCAGTCTGTTTGAGAAGGGTCAAATCATTGGCATCAAGTAGAGAAAACATCTAAGGAGATTGCAGAAACTACTAAAATTGGTTTGAGAACTGTCCAACACATTATTAAAAACTGGAAGGATAGTGGGAACCCGTTGTCTTCGAGGAAGAAATGTGGCTGAAAAAATGTCCTGAATGATAGCCATCAGCAATCACTTAAATGTTTGGTGAAATCAAATGGAAGAAAAACAACAGTAGCACCCAGAGATATGTTTTATAGTTAAAGTAAGAACATTTCCACATGCACAATGTGAAGGGAACTCAAGGGGTTGGGACTGAGGAGATGTGCAGCCTTAAGAAAACCAATAATCATTAAGGCTAACCAGAAAAAAGGTATCAATTTGCTAGTGAGCTAAAGATTGGACTCTGGAGCAATGGACGAAGGTCATGTGGTCTGATGAGTCCAGATTGACCCTGTTCCAGAGTGCTGGATGCATCAGGGTAAGAAGAGAGGCAGGTGAAGTGGTGCACCCATCATGCCTAGTGTCTAGTCATCACTGCAAGATCTTGGTGAAAAAGTAACGCAACACTGGATGGAAATATATTTCGTGACATTGCAGAAGTTTAGTGAAACAATTCCACAGTGAATGCATGCTGTAATTAAAGCTAAAGGCAGTCCAATGAAATATTAGTATGTGACCTTTTTTTTTTTAGGTGGCAACTTTTTTTGGGGCCAGGCAGTGTATATGGCTATTGCTGAGATGTTTGTCCCATTTTAAGTGCCATAAAGTGACACCATGCAGTTTCTGACCTTCAGTACGGATCTTTGTGGTGCTGTTGGGCCGGATCTTGTGACCATTCTTGTACCACTCCCCAGTCACATCCTCCAGAGAAACCTCACACATAAAGACAGCATTCTGCTCTTCCTGGATGTAAAGATCTTCCAGATCCTGCACTATCTCCAGCTTGTGCTCTGAAGGTTAGGAAGAAATAAAAGAATACAATTACGACATTGTCCACCAGATAGCGGCACAGTTGCTAAATAGAGTTATTGTATGTTTCGCCCCATGAGTCACAGTTTTTTGCATAGTTTACATGCCCTGTGACTTATAGGCTGAAGCGACGTATTTATGTTTTCTTTTTTCCCATATTTATAAACTTTTTTTGGCTGAGATATGACCATTTTCATTCATTTTGACTGGGGAAAAAAGTGCAGTACCACTTTCAGCCCCTTGATGGTAGCAGAGTAGTAGTAGTAGTGGTATGGCATGCTATTGTATCATGTAATAGGTAAACATGGCTATAATGTCAAATACAAAAAAGTTCAATACAAAAACAACTGGACTTTATTGATTATACTTTTTTTTCTTGAACTTTTTTGAATTTACCATGTCCTGGATGACTGAGAATCTTCAGCAGCTATTAATGACACAATCAGCTTGCCATATAACCCCCACCTTTGTTCTGCTAGCTGCTTGGAGAAAGTCAAACCAGCTGCACCGCCCTGGCGAAATGCAGCTGATTTGACTATTAAAGTGCATTTGTTAAGCAAAAGTTAGACTGAGACACACCTTTACTATGATTTTAGCAAACAAATAATTGTTTTTAAGTGTTAATCTTGTTAAATTCTTGTTAAAGTCCTTCCGTGTATGCCACAGTGGCCGCCATTTGGCAGCCAATCAATTTTTGGCACAACACCGGCCCACATTTCTGGGTTCGGCACCCATTTCTGGGTTCGGCACCCATTTCTGGGTTCGGCCCACATTTCTGGGTTGTCAGTGGTGACGCGTAACAAATGCGCCATCAGCGGTGACGCATAATAGATACGACATATACAGTGAAGCAACATATTTATGGATTTTTCGACTTATAGGGTGGAGCGACCTGTACGGCGGAAAATACATTAAATAAAATAGTAGAGAGTGCACAGGTCACGTGACCTTGTGAAAGGAGCTTGCAAACTACATGCTTTGGAGACCCCTGAATTAGACACTGATCGCTGCATTTAGCTGCAATTACCAGGGCCTACATTGACTCAATTTACACGTTAAAAAGGTCAAACTTATCAACGAGGTAGAAGTAATAAATCTTAAATCAGCTAAAAAAAGTCTTGAAATCCTTGGAAGTCGATCATTAATTATTGACTGACTTCAGGTCTAGTTTAGATCATCATTGTATGAGATCAAATTTTTGAATTTATTGTAAAGATATTAATTATAATTTGTGACACAGATCCAGCTGGGCTTGCTGATAATTAAACTTTGTTTTGTTGGTCGTGAGCAGTTGCCTGTTTTGGTCTCCATTTAAGCTTCTCCATGATGTCACCCATGCAAACAAAGGGCGGGATGTGCAGAAAGCACTCTAGTGGTATTATTTAACTTTGAGTTTATATCATATTGTCTTCAATTAAAACATAAATTCAAGGTGTGTTGATTTAAGGCAGGGTTGCCCACTTTTTTCTGCATGCGAGCTACTTTTAAAATGACCAAGTCAAAGTGATCTACTTGCTATACTGGCTGCCCTGTATTAGGGATGTCCCGATCCGATCACATGATCGGAAATCGGTCCCGATCACGTGATTTCAGACTCGACTCGAATCGGGCGTTACACACCGATCAGGGATCGGATATATATGTGTATATTTATTCTAAACACAAACGGGAATATTATATTAACTGTAT
>JARVJN010000954.1:2761-17829 GCA_031763805.1 Argolebias nigripinnis
TGAGACAGGTCCCTCTTGTAAATGAGTCCCCGTGACTCAACGAGGCTAGCCTGTATAAATAAAGGTTGAATGAAAACTTCAATTAATAACACAAATACATTTTTAAGAAAAAGATTAAATAAAGAACTTTGCTCAAAGGGATAGTTCAGATCTGTTGAAGTGGAGTTTAGTGTAAAGAATATAAATTCAATATCTTACCTGCTGTAGGTAGGTCTTTCAACAACCTCAGTTCGGCGGGACCGAGATGGGGTAGAGGTAGGGCAGCCGACCCAGGACCCGAAAGTCCCAGATTCGATCCCCATCCATTCCTACATGTCATGGTGTCTCTGAGTAAGACACCTAATCCCTAACTGTTCCCCGGGCACTTAAAATAGCTGCCCACTGCTCCACATGGGTGTGTCCTAGAGTTGCATTTGGGCCCAAAAAAATCCAACCCGACCCAGCCCCAGCCCACATCCATCATCTCTGAACCCCACCCGGCCTGACAAATTAACAGTAATTACAGGTCCAAACCTGAAAATACACAGACATTTTAAATTAAGCTTTGACTGCTTATATATACAATTATTAATAGTCGGCGGACGCGCAAGGCTGAGTACAGGGGGCAGAAGGTTGGAACTGCGGGGGTGTTTGTCATCATTGTACAAAGTATGTTCACATACAATGGCCAAATTAGTTTTCTGCATTTAGCCCATCGCACCTGGGATGGGCTAAATGTGGGGATTTAATGGCCGTCAACGTGCATTAAACCCCTGCTTCTGCCTGCATTCTGCATTATTCAGACATGGACCCTGCTCTGACATGTCGGATTATATGCCAGTTATTTTAGGATCTCATCTGTTTGGGTCGTTGGCCGTGCTCATCCGCTGAGTGCAGCCAAATCTATTTTCAAATTACACCACCACCCTCTAAAGGAAATAACAAAAATGTCTCGTTTGTTTGAATGTCTTACTTTATTTTAACGTAAATTTAAAAAAAAACCATTTTAAGGTCGGTCAGTGCGCGGTCGAATGGCCGCATGCGACAGGTGAATGTATGGCAAGCCATGTTGCCATATAATGGGATCGATAGCCACACACGTCTGCTGACGCAATAAAAAGCCCAACACCAGCCCGGCCCTAATCCGGGTTGGGGTGAGCTCCGGGTTAGAAATTACAGCTCTGGTGTATCCCAGATACGATGGGATAAAAGCAGACGACTAATTTTACCATTCTATGGGAACATACAATGATGACAGCACATAGCACTTACTTAGAAAAATACTTTAATTCTGACCTGACCGATGACTGCTGGAAGGACTTTTAAAGAAGTGCTTGCTACAGCTATCTACAACAGCTCATACCACTCCACTAGACCTCACAACATAATTTTCAATCTATCCCTTTAGGAGTTAGGAGCATTTGATTTTAGGAGCAGGACTCCTAAATCAAATACTTTTTTACAATATAGTTACTGAGGTTGATCTGTCTAATAAATAAGAAAATGTGTGAGTGTGTGGGGCAGAATCACCAGGTGGAAATGAAACAAATTGCTGTATTTTGTCAACGTGCAGAGAGCAGATGAATTATTAAAACAGAGATAAACCACAGTTAGAGATTTCACTGCTGAACAGACAAAAGGAAAAACAAAAAATCCAATCAAACCGGAACGCAAAGTATGTAATTTTCAGTAAACAACAATTATGTTTAGCACTTTTAAAACCCTGCAAGCCTATCATCACGTAAAGCTTCTTTTACGGCTTCTTTTATTCCTGTATTACCGTAGTTTCATTTCTTTACTCCTTCAGTAACTGTAATTATCTCGCAATGCAGATCTTCATGTAGCTGCATTTGTATGCAGATCTTCATGTAGCTGCATTTGTGCTATAAAAAGTAAATGGATGTCAATTTAGGAACGAAAGAGGAAAAACTCTTTCCTGTTACACACTCCGCTGACACTTCACCACCGTCACTGCTCCCGTGATCTGCAGTTCAGTGGAAGCACAGAAAGAAAGAACTGAAGTCAGGACCTTTGGCAATAAAAAAATATTTTTAATTTGCACCACAGCAGAGGGTCAGAGTGAAACACCATCATCAGAAATAGTTTTTAGAATGTTCTTTTCAGTTGAGGTAACTAGTGCTACACATAGACTACATGCAGCATTGAAGCGGAAGCAAAAAGTGTTCAAAATGCATTCAAAACATGGGCAAGATGGCAGAAATGGAACAAATGGCAGTAGCTCTGAAGCTCAGCGAGGTCCTCCTCCTGCAACACATGGAAACCTGTAAACTGCTGAAACTAGATAAACTGTTTTATGGCTAAATGTTGAGCATCATACAATGGCTTTGCTGCTTGCTTAAGTTGAAACCAAGTTATTCAGGCTGAAGGAATCAGAACAATTGCAAAATGTTAAAAGCAGCAAGACACTAGCTAAAAGCTAATTGTGGAAATTATAGCTAAATTGAAAAGTAGTCAAACACTAGGTAAAAGTATCCCAAAGTAACTACAGACTAAAAGAAATGAAAGGTTAGCTAGTGTCCAAATGTAAAAGATAAAGGTATCAAAAAGCTAGCTACAAGCAACAGTGTTGTAGCTAAAAGTAGAAGGCTAGCTAAAAGTGAAAATTAACAAAAGGCTAGGTAAAATTATTATACAAGCGAAATGTAGTGAAAGGCTAGCTAAAGTATAAAAGTAGTAGCCTAAAAAGCTATGTACAAACTAAATGTATCAAAAGCTAGCTACAAGCAGAAAAGTGGCAGCTAAAAGTGGCAAAAGGCTAGATAAAAGGTAATTTTAGCAAATGTTAAAATGTTGCAACTTTTCAATTTACCTAGGTAAAAGTATCCCAAAGTAACTACAAGCTAAAAGTAATGAAAGGCTAGCTAGAGTCTAAAATTAGTAGCCTAATAAGCTATGCACAAGCTAAATGTAGCTAGTTACAAGCAGCCGAGTGGTAGCTAAAATTAACAAAAGGTAGCTAAAAGCTAATTGTGGCAAATGCTAGCTAAATTGAAAAGTTGCAACATGCTCGGTAAAAGTATCCCAAAGTAACTACAAGCTAAAAGTCATGAATGGTTAGCGAGAGTCCGCAAGTAGTAATAGGCTATGTAAAAGCTAAAGGTATCAAAAAAGCTAGCTATAAGCAGAAGAGTTGTAGCTAAAAGGGTAGCAAAAAGCAAAAAAAAAAAAAAAAAAACGCTAGGTAAAAGTATCCCAAAGTAACTACAACTTAAAAGTAATGAAAGGTCAGTTAGAGTCTAAAAGTAAAGGCTATGTAAAAGCTAAAAGTATCAAAAAGCTAGCTACAAGTAGGAGTACAGAAGATAAAATTTGAAAGCAGAATAAAAAACAAATAGAGCAAATAAATTGAAGCAGATTTCAAAGGGAATATTAAAAAACCTCAATGTATTTCTATTGGGGGAAATACTGTAGTACATGTATCTAAATTTATTTTTGAAAAGTATAAAGATTTCAAAAACCAAAAGTCATAGCACACAAGCTGAACATTTTGAGAAACAACAGGCTCAATTAGCACAAAGCAAGCAAAATTAGTTAGATTGAAAATCAAACAATCAAAAATCCCTGTGAAATTATAAAGAACAGTAAATAACAGAGTGAACGCTCTAACCTTTCTGAACAAATATCCTTTTGGCTTCAGACTAAAATCAGCGCTCTGAGCCGCTCGAATAAAGGCGTCAAATCGATATTCGGCTGAACACAGTTCCAGGTAAAACAGAAGAAAAGTTCCTGTTTGATGTCAGAACAACGTTTGATCTGTAGAAGAGAAAAAGTTGATAAAAATATTAAAGTGGGAGGACTGAGCAGCGCTCAGATGGTTGAGGGCAGTGGCTGAGTTGTTGAATCCGATGTTTAAAAAAACCTGAACAGATACCTGGGGGTACGAGGGGAGCCCCCAAAAGGTTTGAATCTCGGGTCAAATTGTGCAAGATGCCTGAAAGTCAGATTTATACACAACAGCAGACTAGAAAACAGTAATTGTTCTAAATTTACAACCAGATCCTCTGCTCAGCATGAAGAAATGCTGCACAAAACACCGCATGCAACAAAAATGAATATTTAAACTACCGGTACTTAAACTGATGCTTTTTTAAAATTATTATTTCACAAAATCACAACTTGCTATGTAACAAAACCACACATTTGGCAAATACAGCTGTTTTATTATGCTTTAATTTGATTTACTGCATTAGCAGTAGTCGTCGTTTTAAAATTATTAGAAAGTAAAGGTTAACGTTCAACATAAAATATGTTATAATAAAACACGAAGGTGTACATAACTGTCCTCCAAATGGAAAGCAGTAACCATACATAGTTCCCTAAAACACCACGGTAAAACATTTTCCAGTGTTTAAAAACATTCATACAGTACAATAAAATTATTTTGGGGGGCAGCCGGAATAAAGGTTAAAGTGGTCCCCTATGGATTATATTAAACAAACTACTGTAATAGTTTTAGTACCGTTAAGTTACAATACAGCGCTGTCGGGCCAAAGCCTTGGTACCATTTTACACTAAGTGCCTCTTTCTAAAGGATTTATTATATTTTTATAAGTTATTCATGAGTTTTTTAAACACTTCATCAAGCATTTATAAAACTGTTAAAAAAATGGTTCATACAGTGAAGCAGGCTTATCATTTGGAAAAATCAAGTGCGTTCCTTTATCTTTATACGTTCCGTTAACATAAGTTGTTGCTAGTTGCTCAGCTTTATTTCTTTAAATTAAACCAAATAACTATTTATACTAAAACAAACGTTGCATCTACAAATGTTCATAGTGCTTAAATGCAAGTGACCTAGTGGGAACAGCATCGTATCGGTTTATTAGGTGTTTACATCTGTATTATTAAACTATGATTAGTAATTTATGAGTTTTCTTGTTGTAAAATGGTACTCAAAAGTTATATCTGAATATTTGATTAATGGTGCAGCTATTTCTGCCTTAATAGACACTTA
The DNA here is from genome assembly GCA_031763805.1 of Argolebias nigripinnis. NCBI lineage: Eukaryota > Metazoa > Chordata > Actinopteri > Cyprinodontiformes > Rivulidae > Argolebias > Argolebias nigripinnis. The sequence continues at coordinate 7,716 of JARVJN010000954.1, forward strand.
TCCAATGAAAAGCATAAAAATACATTGTGACTATCATATGTTTAAGTCCATTAAATTATATTATTTTATTTTTTTATGCATTTATTTTCATTTATTTTGGCTGTTCCTTCTTCAGGGGTCGCAAAACTTGGCAATTATTTATACATAGGCTGACCTTTACCTAAATATTGCATGCAACCTTTTTTTGAATAAAATTTTAAACATAAAGCATTTATAGCTTTAATAATCCTAATAAGGTGTAAATCGATGTCAAAGTGATGCAACACATGCTTGAAAATTTGTGAACCCTTCACTGTATACGTTTCTATTTATCTGCATAAATATGACCTAAACAATACACAGATTTTCACACAAGTCCAAGTCCTTTGCGTGTTGGACACATGAACATCAACATTAGTCAATGTAAGAGAGGCCTTCAGTTGCTTAGAAGTTACCCTGGGGTCCTTTGTGACCTCACTGACTATTCCACACCTTGCTCTTAGAGTGATCTTTGTTGGTATACCACTCCTGGGGAGGGTACAAATGGTCTTGACGTTCCTCCATTTGTACACTGACTGCGGATTTGTGGAGTCCAAACTATTTACAGATGTTTTGTAACCTTTTCCAGCCTGATGAGCATCAACAACTCTTTTTTTCTGAGGTCCTCAGAAATAACTTTTGTTCCTGCCATGATCCACTTCCACAAACATGTTGTGAAGAGCAGCCGTTGATAGATCCCAGTTCTTCAAATCAAACAGGGTGCCCACTCACACCTGATCATCATCACATTGATTGAAAATACCAGACTCTAATTTCACCTTCAAATTAACTGTTAATCCTAGAGGTTCACATACTTTTACCACTCACAAATATGTAATATTGGATCATGTCCCTCAATAAATTAATGACCAAGCAAATTATGTCTCATTTGTTTAACTGGGTTCTCTTTAACTACCGGTACTTTTAGGACTTGTGTGAAAATCTGATGTTTTAGGTCATATTTATGCAGACATATAGAAAATTCTAAAGGGTTCACAAACTTTCAAGCACCACTCTATTGTTACTAAACACCATTTAAATCAATGGGAAAGAACCAATGAAGAAAGAAAGAGTTTTTATTTTAGCACATCATTACCTGGTCAAATACTTTTGGCCATAAAAGACAATCACTTGTTTATTTTTTTTATGTTTTTTTTGTGTCCTGAAATACAGTAACTGTTAAGATTGTTTTACTGTTAAATATTAGGTAATACCTGTCACAGCTGGATACAGTATCCCTTTCAAACATAAATACTTAGTTACTTAAGACATGAGCATGCCCCCTTTAATCAGCTAACAGCGTCACAGCCATACATCATACCTACCACCATTTCCATTTCTTCTTCTTTCTGTTGTTGTTGTAGTATTTTCTCAGAGTATTTAAAACCAATGCAAAATTCACAACATAGGCAATCAAATATGTTATATACAATGTTACTAAACTAGCCTTAGAAATAAATCATGAAACAGAAAAGCACTAGGCAAGCAGAGTGAACATTCCTGATAAATGTCTGACATACTAACGCTTTTCTAAACATCTCTTGGTTTAAAAAAAAGTGGCATGTAAACCACAACCTTTAGTACTTGGGTTAGGGTCATGTCCAACTCAGGTATGCTGACATCTACTGCATCACACACCTGCTCTCTACATCATTTATCCTTTGGCATTTAAAAAAAAAAAAAAACGAGTCTAAAAGCAGCTCTTAGGAGTTCTAAATAAAAGCAAGACGCCATGATTCAATGTCTAATGCACGTTCCTCCAAGCTTTCAGTTTGTGACTTTTGTTTTCAAGAGAAAACACATTTCTCTCCTTTATATGATGGTCTGTCAGTCATTCTTTCGACCAGTCTTGGACAGCACCAAGTTCAGTTCATTCATTAGGTTAGGGGGTATAAGAGCCTCCCCACCCACAAACGGTCTTTTGTTGAGTGTCTTACTGCTACCTTGAGATGAAACGGCTTGTGGCATTGGCTGCAAGTGTCTGGACATGGGTGGGGAAGGTAGCTGATGTGGCAAGGTAACATCAATAGAGGATCTTCGTTGGGGGGGCTCAAGGGTCTTTGAGCTGTTGGGTACAGTTATGGTTTTATGGAAGTCACTGGGCTTTTGGCTGTTTGGCATAGTTTGCGATTTAAAAGGGAGATCAGGGGCTTTGGTAGTCTTCGAATCACCATCTCCAAGAGAAACCCTTCTGTCCGCCAGTTGTCCGAAAACCTGCAATAAGGAGATGTGCTGCAATAAACTGATTTCATGGCAATGCCAAAAATCAAAGCATTCAAATCCAGTCGACCACACATTTAGGTGTATAATTTGAAAGTTTAGTGTTGCTAGACAATGCAGTACAGGACAATTTTTTTTTACAATAGCTTGAGAAATTGCATTTCCTGTTCATTTGCAGTGTGAATGCTTATGGCTGAATGATTGTTACTGAAAGCTGCTGAAGAAGTTGAAACTAGGCTTAAAAGGTTTTATCGGTAAACTGTTAAAGCAAGTTAAAATTAACAGCTGACATTTGCTGAAGCAGGAAAATGAAAATGGAAAGCAATTAAAAACTGACAGATGTGTAGAAAAAGCTGAATAGAACAGAAATGTAGCAGAAATTAGCAGAATAAGCAGAAATAGGCAGAGAGAGGCTGATTAGATAAATAATCTGAAATGAGCAAAAAAGTAGACGACTTTTATAAAAGCTGAAAGTAGTAGAAAGAGGCTGAAAGGCACATAAAAATATAAATTATTTGAAAGAATTGCAAAAGGCAATTAGCAAAAAGTAGTTGAAAAAAGGCTAGAATTAGCTGAAAAACTCCTAAAAGTAGCTGAAAAAGCTAAAAAAATAAATAATAATAAATATAAAAAATATATATATATATATCCCACCCTAAGAATAGCCAAAAGAAGTAGAAAAATTAACAAAAAAGCTGAAATTAGCAGACAAAATATGAAAGAAGCAGAAAAATAATTAAATGAGCAGTAAAAAGGGTTGAAACAACTCAATGTTCAACAGATGTGGAGAGCTCCATTCATTTTCAATAAGAAAAAAGTGGCCGAAAAATGTACTTTACAAGCTACTCTGTAGCATAAATGGTCAGCTAATTTATCAGTATTATTTGGTATATATAAACCTATTAATAGGCAGCTTCAAGAGGATTCAAGATTAAGTAAACAAAGGGGAAAAAAAGAAGAAAAAAAATACTGTCTGAGTTTCTCACCTGTTTGTTGTATTGATGATTGTACGGTGGAACATTCCTGCTGTTTTCAGTCACAGCTCTCCCTCTGGAGATTTTGAAATCTGAAGTTCCTTTTGAATGGAAGTCAGAACCAAACTGAAGACACAGCAAACAACAAATATAAGAACAACTCTTTTGTTCTCTTTTGGTTTGTCAGTGTTGGCAACAGGTGTAGTTTGTGTAGATGTACTTATCCTTAGAAACTATTCTCATACTATTTTAACAGTGATTATAAAACTGTGTGCTTAAATGCAAAATATCAATAAACACAAAATATGAGAATCACATTTAGCAGGAAAACACTCACTGTCAAGGACTAAAGAGATACAAAATAATAAACAATGGTACTACATATGGCACATTATACACTCATTGACAAACTACAGTATATAACAATATAGCAAAAGCCTGGACAAGCAAACCCCTTCTATAACCTATGGCCTTAATTTGTGACCTTGACGTTAGAGCTGGGTGATGAAATTATATATAAAAAAAACACTGTCTATTGATGGTGCAAATGTGTATTAAGGTGTGTTTGTTATTTTGAGCTAATCAGAAGTTATGGACAGGACAAGAGAGTTTACTAATGTTTCTATGGACAGACACTATACCATAACTATACCAACACCTATGCCAACACTATACCAACACTATACAATAACTATACCAACACCTATGCCAACACTTTACCAACACTATACAATAACTATACCAACACTATACCATAACTATACCAACACAATACCATAACTATACCAACACAATACCATAACTATACCAACACTATACCAAAACTATACCAATTCTTCACCATAACTATACTAACACTATAACCTAACTATACCAACACTATACCATAAATATACCAACATTATCCCATAACTATACCAACACTATACCGTAGTCTGGGTGGATGGATCAGACAGCATCTGTGGCCAGTTTCTTTGGATCCATTGTGGGATGGACCTTTACAAGAGAGCCTTCTAGCCTACAGACACAAGTATCTATAACATCTCTTAATGAAATGAGGATAAACGAATCACAACATTTAATTTCCCTTTAGGATTAATAAAATGTTTTTTTGAATTGAATCAACTTGAATAACATGTCCAACTTTGATGGGTGTATAAAAATTAGCACATCTTTCTGTCAAAGTATATGCACCTTTTTGAAAAAAAAATGTTATTGACATGATTGCTACAATCTTGTCACAAAATTATAGAAAAAATATTTTTTGTGACAATGAAGTTGAGATTTGGCATTCAACAATAAGTATAATCCTTAAAAGGAATTTCAGAAAACTACATGAGAGTACATTTGCAGTCCAAAATTTTCATACAGTTCTTTTTTCAGAATATAACTACACAAAATATATCATCAATGCTTTTTATTAATTATAATTAGATGTACAAGTTAGAATTTATTATGGCTTTTCTGATATTCACACAGTCACAGCTCAAGTGCATTGTGTTCATATGTCCTAATGATAATTTTTTGGTGATCTTGATAAAAACAAATCCATTTAAAACTGAGTCAGAGGGAAGAAATACATGCTCCATGCCAGCAGTCCAACTAAATTCTTAGTAGACTTTCACTTTATCGTTGTCTTGTTTAAAATTCACTGTGCCTGCTTCCAGACCTACAAAAATGTCTCTCCTTAACAAATCCTTATTTCATCGCCGCTTGGCCCTGTCCTTGGACCTTTACACACTTCTCCCAACCCTCAACACCATCACCCTACTCATTACACCTCGCCTCAGAGTGATATCCTCCATTGCAAGTTGCTATGGAAACTGTGGGAGCACAATGATGGCCAACAGGTAAGAGAAAGAAAATCAAGGAAGAACTGTACTGTAGTTTCTGCTCTACACTTTTGTCTATGCCCTTCATGGAAGTCCTGTGTCCTTCCCACAAGCCTCGCTGTTGGAAGCTGACAATCCTGATATTTAGAGGATTTGGGGAGAGAATCCAAATATTTTTAGCTGGCTTTAGACGACTATAAATTTAGTTGATGGCAGAGGGTAAGCGTCTCTACAAAGAGCAGAGAGAGAGAGAAAAAAGAAGTTCACTCAAATACACACCTTGAAACACTTATTGCCCTTTCCTTTAGATCAATTTCAGACAGTGTTGCCCTTTTTTTTTTTACTCGCTAACCTAAACTAAAGCACTAAAAGGCTTTTACACTAAGCACCTGTAATAAACAATGCCGCTACAGCAGATCGTTTCTCATAATGGAAGCTAATACTGATGAAATGCGCTGAGGATCCAATACAAAGCCGGGATGTCTTTGATCTCTCACTTTTTACGATAAGTGAAACGTTTCCACTTCAATTATTTACATAAAAATGAGCCGAAAAGGCACTCGCCCATTCCCGCTAATGAGAAAAGACAGTGCTGTTTTACCCCCACTCTAAAATACAAAACAAAACAACAATAAAAGGCATAGCAGCAATAAATGTGAGCAGGGACGAAGAAAAACAGACGATCTGAGAATATGACACATCCATAGCTGCTTTCCCCGTGTTTGCTTTGCCCTGCATTATTTATGTCATATGTGCTGTGTCAGCGGCTGACAGTGACAACACAGCGCTCTATCTGGGGGCTAAGTACCACAATGTGATTGTTACAGTCGCCTTGACCTTATTTTCACAGCTTTTCCACATAAAGTGATTTATGTTATTGTGGAGTGACCTCGAAAACTTCACAGTTCTCTCCCTCTTTATGCATTTAATCTGTCAAACGGCACAATGAAAATGGATGATTGGGGGAGGAAATATGATTTATTCTTATTTTTGTACCAAAATATTGGCAATAAAAATGATTTGTTTCATATTAGTGACTATTTTCTGGTATTTTAGTTTGCAACTCCACAGCAGGGGCTTCCTAAAAGACAAAACAAAAATATTTTCGTGTCCAAAAGTCGTGGTGTGCTTCAGTGCCAAAACATTTAGCAGCTTCATTAAGCTTTTACATGAGAGCTACTCACTCCTGTTCCAACTTTTCGGCTGCACTTCGGCTTACCTTCGTAGCGATGATGTCCGTCACCCAGCTGACCTGCGTCTCCCTTTTGTCACTGCAGAAATACCTGAGAAGGAAAAGCTTGGTCATTAATTTCCTCCTGTTTTAACCAGGTGACTGCACATAGTGAGCCATGGCCCCGGATGTCACTCTTTTGAGGGGGGCGCTTCAATGATTATCGTAAATAGAATTGAACAAGAGGGGAGTTTCTATTACGTGACTGTGCAAAGTAGGCTTTTACAGCAAAGATTACTTCTGCAAGTAATAATCTAGGATGAGGGTTCAGGCAATACTTGCCACTAATTCAGGTTCATGCAGTTCACTGTTCTCTGCTTCTTCAGTTATGTTCTGCCCCACCGCAGGATCAAAACTACTGTTGAGGAGCTTTAAGCTTCTATCCCATGGGGTTGCAACTGTTGGCAATTGAGTGACAAAATCACACACACAAAAAAAGGTAAATTTTAATTTGGTTCAACACTGATTTGGTACTTATGACACATTTGCTTATGTATTACATAAAACCACAACTTTTGCACATTCCTCCAAATGGAGTGCCCTTTTTGTTGTTGTTGCATTTAGTCACAAAGTGTTTAAGTATTCCAGTGTGAATTCAATTTCCTCTAAAATTGACTGGCTCCAGCCATTTACAATGGTCCTGCAACTATTTTAAGAGTAAAGCTGTTACACAAATATTTGTGCACATAATGCTAAATACATAAGAGTAATGCATTTAGGGACCCCTTGATAATGTATCAAGACATTTCAGAAACCCTCTGGGGAATGTTGTTGCCAACAGAAGCATTGCATTGAGACACAGGCTTTAGATCCACAAAATAACAACAGCAAAGGCTTTTAACCCCAGGTATTGTTTGTTGAATACAAATACCCCCCCCCCCCAAAAAAAAAAAAAAAAAAAAAAAAAAGAAGAAGAAACCCAAAATACAAAGACAGCACATTCTCACTACTTATGAGAGCTATTTGTCTATTTTTTTTAAATAATCATGACAAAATGTGCCATTAACATTCTTTTTTTTAATTACATTCTTTTATTTTTGGAAATCATCTCAAGACACCTCACTTCATCTTTCACAACCCTAATTTTGGGTCACATGTGGTCTTGATCAAATACAGCCCATGGGCAAGAGATGGTCCTTGAAAATTAAAATAACTTGAAATAAATTATAGAAAACCACAATTTCCTGTTATGACTCTTGAGGAAAGTATCTATTAAACCTACTGAGGAAACCAAACTTTGCACAGCCTTTTTTATAACCAATTTACAAGATAGAGATTTTTGGCTGCTTGAAGTAAAACAAAATATTGCAAAAACTCAATTTATTTCAATTTTCTTTCAACAAGTATGTGCTTTTTTAATCTATTACTACAACTATTGTATTACTTGCTTTGCTGCAATTAAAGCCAACTATTGCAATAGTTTCACAAACAGTTTGTATTAAGTTGTGATTTTTGTATAGCTTCTAAAAACCTCTTCATTGTGTTTCACAACCCACAGAGGTTGATGACTCCAACTTTGGGAACAACTGATCTAGATGAATAAAAGAAGGAAACTACATAATGTTTTGGGGGGAAAGTCAATTTTTTATAAGAAGTGAAAAACAAATCCTGTTAAAAACTAAATAACATTCAGTAAAGGTATTTTTTTTGATTGAATAGTCATTTTCTAAAATTTCATGAGGAAAAGTAAACAAATATCAACCAGGCTTTTTGCTTCTGAAACTATCTTAAAAATGCTTCCTGTTTGGTTTCTATAGCTTTAGTTATCAAGAAAAACTGAGTATCATCAGCAAAGCATTGGGAATATTGCCAAATTGTCCTAAACAAATTTACAAAATGTAGCATGTCTAGAGAGAACAGCATTAGTCCGAGTTCATAGCCCTGTGGAACACCATAGCTAAATCTAGAACATGTGGATGAACTAAGGTTTACATGCACAAAGTGGAATCTACAATAATTCAGTTCCAAGCAGTGCCTTGATTGCAAATATTTCTTAAATGTTTTGTAATAAAATATTGTAGTTGGTTGTGTCAGTTGTAAAACTACAATTAAACATTCAGCCTAAAGACAAGCTTATGGGTGGAAACTATAAATTTATACCACAAGTTATGCTTTTTTAGTTTTGAAAATGGTCAATTAAGTGTTTAAAGACATTTTCAAAGATGATAAATATAAAAGGAAAATCAGATATTCATCTGTAGTTGGCTAAACAATAGAGATAAAGAGTTGAGATTAATTAAAGATGTATTAAAGTCCTGTGGGATAGGGAAAAATCAAAGAGTAAGACTGCTCTGTTTAAGTACAGAGGTGTTGATAAGGAGTAAAACATCTTAATCTAGTTGGAAAGAGATCCAGAAACACATTTACTGTCAGAAGCTTTGGCTGTTTGAGTTATTTTACCGTCCAAGATCAAAACTATGCCTGTGCTGAAACGGGAATGATGGACTTTTCTTTTTTTTTTTTTTTTCCTAAGATGACAGTATTTACACACCTAAATACAGTATTAGGTGCTACAATGTTGAATAAACTATAACTTATCATATTCAAGGATTCAAGGATTTAAGGTTCTTTGTCATTCACACCCCATGTGGTACATGTGGTGAATCCAAATTATGTATACAGGGTCCCAGTTACATCCAACAATAAGATGTAAAAGAAAAACATCCATAAAATCTAAGATATGAACTAAGAAAAACATCAATTAAATACACACTGAGCACTAGTAACATATAAACATTATGTCACGTAAATACACACTTCGTCTTATATTCTTGACCAAATTGCTGTGGAGACTTTAATCAGAATATAATTTTTGTTGTGTGCGAAACATCTTTGAAGTGACAAATAATGGAAAGAAAAATAATAGGCAGGTGATTTTATTGAAATATATTTATTGCAGGATTCCATGGAAGGCAGGCAGTCATATAATTGTCATGTGACCTGTCTAAAGCTCTTGACACTGTGGACCATGACATCTTATGTCATAAGCTCTCTGATGTTGGTTTCTCAGATCACACCATTGGTTGGTTCTCTATCAGATTGGAGGTAATGTGTTCAACATAATGGTACGTTTTCCAGTTAACTAAATTTAACAATGATGTACCACAAGGTTCAGTCTTAGGACCCTCCCTCTTCACAATCTACATTGATAATGTAGGTCAGAGCATCCCTGACACATTCTTACATTTCTATGCTGATGATACAGTTGTTTATTGTCCAGCTAAATCAGTTGCTAAGGCTTTCCAGCTTTTGCAATCTGCTTTTAACATAATCCAGTCAGATTTGTTCAGTCTCAAACTTGTACTAAACACTGACAAAACCAAAGGGATGTTTTTTTTTTTTTTTTTTGTATGGTATTCAAACAGGATCAGTTCCAGTAGTCCTTCCTTCTATTTTAACTTCGAATGGTGTTCCTATTGAGTTTGTTGATGCTTACAAATACTGTACTTGGGTATTTTGGTTGATTTGCATCTCTCTTTTAAGCCCCATGTCAAAAACTTGGTAAAGAAACAAAAGAAAAATTGGGGTTATTTTTCAGAAATAGATCCTGTCTTACTCTGAATGCTAGGAAACGCCTTGTGACTGTGACTTTCCTTCCCTCCATTGACTGCTGTGATATTAGTTACATGAACACACCTACAAGCACCCTGCAGATGTTGGATGCTGTCTATCATGGTGAGCTTAGGTTCATAAATGACTGTAACTACTGTACCCGCCATTGCACCCTGTATTAACTGGTTACTGGACATCATTAATTTCACACAGACTATTCCACTGGTACATTTTCATCTTTAAATCACTTCTTGGTCTGCTGCCTTCATACATCTCCTCCTACATGT